>JACEEZ010005642.1:40000-52500 GCA_016584305.1 Chionoecetes opilio | reverse complement strand
GGGAGAATGAGGATGAGGATAAAGCCGAGGACAAGGACAAGGAGGACGACGAGGACAAGGAAGAACGGGAAGTAGGAAGCACGAGGAAGGAAAGGAACAGAAACTTGTCAAATAAGGAGAAGGGAAAGGGATGACAAGACAAGATGTTAATCGGAGAGAAAAGGAATCCATATCAATACCTGGATGACCCTTTGCTTTTTAAGACTATCTGCTGAACACCTGCTGTCGGTACCTGCTGAACACTAACTGAGAGTAGCCTATACCTACTGAACATCTGAACAACTGCTGAGATTACCTGCTGAGTACTTGCTGAACACCTTCTGAGAATACCTGCTGAACACCTGCTGAGAGAACCTACTGAACACTAGCTGAGAGTAGTCTATACCTACTGAACATCTGAACAACTGCTGAGATTACTTGCTGAGTACTTGCTGAACACCTTCTGAGAATACCTGCTGAACACCTGCTGAGAGTACCTACTGAACATCTGAACACCTGCTGAGTCATTCCTGAACATTTGATGCGAGTACCAAGCATTCGTAAGTATATCCTGTCTCAGCACCATTCTGATTGAGATGAAACTTTATTAACAAAATGTTCTACGTTCAACGGCAAATTTGTTTAATCGAGACTTAAATGTATTTTTATTTTACGAATTTCTTCAGAGCTGTATGAGGGAAGGAGAAGGAGTGGTGAAAGGGCGAAGATGAAGATAGGGATGAGGACATGGCCAAAACGAAGAAAGGAAAGGGGACAAAGGCAAGGACAAGGACAAAGGGAGAGATGAGGGACTAGAGTAAAGGAAAGAAAGAAAAAGAAGAATACGAAGTTTATGAAAAAAATGACGACGCCTCGCTAGCTGTTATATCATATTCTATATTTATTATTTATACTTTCTTTATTCTTCTATTTATTTATATTCATTATTCATTTTTTATGTAGTACTATTATATTATTGATTGACCTACTTCTGTTCGCTACTACAGATAATGCTTTGAATGTATCAGTCATTTGATAATGTCCTATTAAATGTAAATATTGTGTTAACTGCCTCTAATGACAACGACATTTTTTCTGTATATCTTTGTATGTCTGTATTTCTGAGTGTCCGCGTGTCTGTTTGTCTGCATTTCTCAGTGTCTGTCTGTCTGTTTATCTGTCTGCCCCCCCCTCTCTCTCTCTCTCTCTCTCTCTCTCTCTCTCTCTCTCTCTCTCTCTCTCTCTCTCTCTCTCCTCTCTCTCTCTCTCCTCTCTCTCTCTCTCTCCTCTCTCTGCTCTCGTGACTCTCTCTCTCCTCTCTCCTTCTTCTACTCTCCTCACGTCCTCTCCTCCCTCCTCCCTCCTCTTCTTTGCTGGTGTAGTGTATCTTCTCTTTCCTTCGTTCCTTCTATTCTCTTTGTCTCACAGCATCCGCCTCTTCCTCCCTACCTAATTATCATTTCATATTTTAAAATTCTCTTTTTTCTCTCTCTCATTCTCTCTCTCTGCGGCCTTCATGTCTGATTAATTCGGATATATTTTCTCATTTCATTTTTGTATTTTCTTCATAAGGATTTTGCAAGTCCGAATCAAGTCATTAAAATTATCATATTCACTTTAATACATGTATCTCTTCATAAACTGTTCCTATTTAATGCTTCCTTTTACCTTTATTTACCTTTTACCTTCCTTTGACCTTATTTACCTTTATGCTGAGTTTATTATTCGGTTTTATTCTTTCATAAGGCGAGGAAGGCTGAACTGTGATCGGTGTGTTTTTGTTCCTTCGTCAAGACTCGCATCGCCGCCACAAAGGGAGGAGAGCAGGAGAGCAGGCGGGGAAGCAAGAAGACACGCGGACACAGACTTATGAGGCAGGTCCAGTCAGGCTGAGGCGATGAATTTGAGGAAGAGGAGAAGATGATCAAGATGGATAGAAACATACAAAGACAAGCGCTTCTTCTTCTTCTTCTTACTTCTTCGTTTTCTTCTTCTTCGTGTTCTTCTTGTTCTTGTTCTTGTTCTTGTTCTTGTTCTTCTACTTCCTTCTCCTCTCCCTCCTCCTCCTCCTCCTTCTTCTTCTTCTTCTTCTTCTTCTTCTTCTTCTTTTTTTCTTCTTCTTCTTCTTCTTCTTCTTATTATTATTATTATTATTATTATTATTATTATTATTCCTTGGTTTTAATCTCAACTCGCAGTCGTGAGCAGAGTTACAAACAATAATGATAACAAAGACAATAACGACGGTGGAACTTATGACAAAGACGTGCGTTGCGTTACGTGCAAGAGGAGTCGCCGTTCCGCCCTGTCACGTCACGAATGACAGGGATCTTCACGTCACTGAAGGAGGTGGTGGTGACGTGGTGACCTTGGGAACAGAGAAGGATGACGTGACGGAGGCGTGTGGTGTCCTCTATCTGTCTGTCTACATACCTATCCGTCTAGGCGTGTGTGTGTGTGTGTTTCTGTGTGGGGGTGGGGGGGTGGGGGGAGGATGTGTGTGGGGGGGTGGATGTGTGTGTGGGTGTGTGTGGGTGTTTGTCTGTCTGTCTGCATACCTATCCGTCTAAGCGTGTGTGTGTGTGTTTCTCTGTGTGTGTGTGTGTGTGTGTTTGTGTGTGTGTGTGTGTGTGTGTGTGTGTGTGTGTGTGTGTGTGTGTGTGTGTGTGTGTGTGTGTGTGTGTGTGTGTGTGTGTGTGTGTGTGTGTGTGTGTGTGTGTGTGTGGGTGGGTGGGTGGGTGGGCGGGTGGGTGTATGTGTGTCCATGAGTGTGAAAAGGAAGTGTTTATTTGGAGGATAAAGCAATGGTGCGTCAATTTCAAGGCTCAAAATACACGAAGCTTGACCGACGTGTTGCGAAAAAGGCGTGAAAAAAGTTAATGGAAAGTCTTAGTCATTTTTGGAAGATTATTAATTTTTTTTTCTTGCATATTTATCTTCTCTTTTCCTCTCAAAATACGTAGTAGCCTTTCATCCCTAATAATTGTGACCTTGTGGTTTCTGATTACCGATTTCACTTGGTGTAAATATGTGACTGACTTTATACTTTGTCTGCCTGTTTAATTTTATATCTATCCATTTGTCTGTCTGTCTGTCTGTCCGTAACTGTTTTTTCATCTTTTTGTCTGTCTGTCTGTCTGTCTGTCTGTTATTTTGCAATTGTTCAGCATATCTGTCTATTTTCTGTCTGTCTGTCTATTTTTCTCTTATATTCTGTCTGTCTGTATTTCTCTCTATTTTCTGTCTGTCTGTATGCATGTATGTATGTATATTGTGGTGATAGCGTAGGATTGATAGTTAACTACTTCCTTAATTAACATAGATTGTTATCACTGTTCGAAATGTTTCGCTGGTTCATGATTTGTTAAATGAAGCTTCGGGATACTGCTACGGACCTAACGAGCAGGCCTCTCTCTCTCTCTCTCTCTCTCTCTCTCTCTCTCTCTCTCTCTCTCTCTCTCTCTCTCTCTCTCTCTCTCACACACACACAACACACACACACCCTTGGCCGGCCCACCTTGCGTCGCCAATTGTCCCATATCGTGTTTCCCGCACTTCCGGCCCATCTGCGGTCACATGAATGAGGAAGGAGGAGCAGGCGGGGAAATAAGATAAATAGCGGATGAAAGGAGGCACAAAGAGTGACACACAAGGCGATACAATGACGGAACACTGGCCTGGAGAGAGGGAGAAGGAGGGAGAGGAAGGGGAAGGAGGGGAGAGGAAGCTTAGGGAGTGAGGGGGAACAGGGAAGACGGTGGGGGCATATTATAGGGGGGAGGAAAAGAGGAGGGGAGAGGAAACGTAGCGAGTGAGGGGGAACAGGGAAGACGGTGGGGGTATATTATAGGCTGTACCGACCCTGTACTGTCCCTGTACTGTACTTGTCTTGTCTAGGGCTGTGGTTTAGAACGGTAGAGTTTCATGTTTGTTACACCTTTTTTTTTTTTTTTTTTTTTTTGAGTAGGGGTCGTAAAAGAGATGTGATCGTTTTCTGAGGCCGTTTTTTTCTTATTTTTCTTTCTTTACATCGTCTTCCTATTCTTTCTTGCTTCCTTAAAGAGAGATAAGAAGGCGGAGGAGGAGTGGAGGACACGGAGATCCTTGGGAACCTCTCGAGGATATTGTGCCGAGCCTTTGTTATTTCCTTATATATCCTTCACATTTTTTACCATCATTTTTTTCCCTCCGTGTGACTAAGGAAGGAATGAGGAAGTAAAGTAAAGGTCCTCCCTGCCCCTCGCTGCCCGCTACTCACGCCATAACGATCCATCAACGCTAATGTTAGATGCGTATTAATATTTCTTATTCTAACTTCAGTGAGCGGATATTATGACCTTTTTTTAAAGTTAATAAACCGAGTAATCTGTGTGTCATTTTGTCTCACGGTTAAAATGACGCGTAACGAACATGTGACGTGGGATTTGATGTGTTTAAATACCGCATCCTTGGCTAAAGAGAGAGAGAGAGAGAGAGAGAGAGAGAGAGAGAGAGAGAGAGAGAGAGAGAGAGAGAGAGAGAGAGAGAGAGAGAGAGAGAGAAAAATAAAGAAAGAGAAAGAGATTTAGACAGATACTTGCATCATAGCGAGACTACCACCACCATCATCTTTAAGTATGTGATATATTTTCTTGTCTTATTTTGATTTCTTTACTTTCACCTGAATAAACTATCAATATAATGAAACATAACACTCCACCACCTCAACTACCATAACTACAATCACCTTCACTACCACCAACACAACATCTGACGTCAATACAATCACTTTCCTTTCACCCTGCGATCCACAAAAAAACTAAAACAAAATAAAAATAACACGTCAGACCTAATTTAGCATACTCACCCCACACTCAACACCACCTTTACTAGACGCTACGGAGGAAAAAACAGCTTCTTTCTTTTCCTCCTCCTCCTCCTCCTCCTCCTCCTCCTCCTCCTCCTCCTCCTCCTCCTCCTCCTCCTCCTCCTCCTCCTCCCTACTTTGCCACAGAAGAAGGAGAGAAAACTATGCTGAAGAGAATGAGCGAAGACATGTAAGAGGAAAGTAAGGAAAATAAGAATTAAAAGAATGAACTTTTTCCTGAACTGAAGGCTACAACTAGGGAGTGTGAAAAAAAGGAAGGAAGGAAGGAAAAGATGTAAGAAAGTAAGGGAGAGAGATGAGAGGGAGCAGCAAGATGTGGATAGAAGAGAAAAGGAAGGATGGATGGAAGGGAATGGAGGAAGAGAAAATAGAGGAAGGACGAGCTGAGGTTGAGGAATGTTACAGGGTACAAGATGTGAGAGGGAATGAATGGAGAGGAATAAAACAGAATAGAAGAGACAAAGGAGAGGAGAAAAAAAGGTTCTCGTGTACTTTTTTTCGAGGAATGAGTACACGAGAAGAGTTGAAGAAGGCGAGGGGTTGAGGAACTTGAGGAAGAGACCAGAATGGGCAGGAAGCGAGGCAGAGGAAGGAAGGAAGAGGAAGGTTGAGGAAGAGGAGAGCATAGAATGGGGAGGAAGAGAAGCAGAGGAAGGAAGAAAGAGGAGAGCACAGAATGGGGAGTCAGAGAGGCAGAGGCAGGAAGGAAGAGGAAGGTTAAGGAAGAGGAGAGCACAGAAGGGGAGGAAGAGAGACAGTGAAGGGCAGAGGGATGGGTGGGTCGGGAGGAGGGGAAGGGGTGGTGTTACATATTCAGAAGGTCTGCAACGAGTGTGTTGGGGCCGGGCACATCAAAGGCCGCCCCGCACAGCCCCGCCGAGTCTCTGGCACCCTAATGATGCATAAAACAAGTACGTGCGAGGGCCAAGACGGACCAGGTATTTGGCACCCCCGCGCTGACGGCCCCGCGTGCTGTTGTTGTTGTTGTTGTTGTTACGATTACTATTTATGTTGAGGAAAGAGAATATCAAAAAGAAAAATGGGTATGATATTTGTAGTAGTACTAAGGAAAGTAGTAGTAGTAGTAGTAGTAGTAGTAGTAGTAGTAGTAGTAGTAGTAGTAGTAGTAGTAGTAGTAGTAGTAGTAGTAGTAGTAGTAGTAGTAATAAAAGTATATCAACAGCAATAGCAACAGTTACTGGTGCATTTTGTTCTTCGGAATACGTAAGGCAATCCCAGATCACGCACAAACTCTTAAATCAATATGGATTACAATGATGATTATAGTAATAGTAATATTGATGATAATAATGATAATAGCAATGATAATAATAATAGTAGTAGTAGAAAAAATAATACTAGTCATAATAGCAACAATAATGATAATAATAATAATGATAATGAATATGTATTGTACATTGTCGACAAGTGGAGGACACAGGATGACGGACACACCTCTCTCTGCTTGTGTTTTCACTTCCACCTGTATGTACACAATGAACAATATACAACATTGCTATTATTGTTGTTCCTATTACAATTACCATCATTATATATTATTATTATCATTTTGTCCCCTTCATAAAATAACATTAATAGAAGTCTGAAAAACTAACTTGAATAGTGTGTGTGTGTGTGTGTGTGTGTGTGTGTGTGTGTGTGTGTGTGTGTGTGTGTGTGTGTGTGTGTGTGTGTGTGTGTGTGTGTGTGTGTGTGTGTGTGTGTGTGTGTGTGTGTGTGTGTGTGTGTGTGTGTGTGTGTGTGTGTGTGTGTGTGTATTCGTGTCTCCCCTCCCCCTCCCCCCACACGAAGGATCCAGGTAGGCGCGGCGATAATCCTTTAAAGTTTCGGTAAAAGAATCGACGAAATAAAATGGCAAAGTTGAAAATGGCGAGAGACGAGGCCGTGGTTTATGGTGAGGCAATATATACAATGATGCTGCATCTTTATGGACGACGGGGAGGTGGAGAACACACCCACACACCCACCCACACACACACACACACACACACACACAACACACACACACACACACCGTTACAGCTGCTTCAGACAGGCAAGCGGCGGTGATATGTTTCGTTACCCTTCTCGAGTGTCGGATCAAATAATTGCAAAGAAGCGTCCATTACCTCTGTACCTTTGCCAATGACACACGGGAGCGCGAGGGAGGAAGAAACACTAACTCTACCAGCACGTCAGCCATGCCAACGACACACTGTTGCCACACTATAGTCAAGAGGAGTAAATAAATCCTAACTTCTTGCCTGATATTTCACATTGATACATTTGCTGAGTTTATTTACAAGACCTCACTCTGACGCGCCCTTGTCCCGCCTTGTCACGAGCCGCGACGGGAGTGAGCGGCTGTCGTTTACTCTCTCAAAATAACTCTAACCTACCTACTGGGTGTGGTGCATGGCCTGCTGCACGCGGCTGGGGGCGAGGAGGGAAGCACTGGGAAACGCTGCAGCAGGGCCGAGCTGGTTTGGAGGGGCGCCTGATACCTCCAGGGGCGTGTTTCCTTCGCTCACCTGCACTCCTGAGTCTGTAGGTGAGATAAATAGGTAACCTTTGCTGTCAGAGATGTATCATGATGGAACACCTAAATCTGTTTATATTTGCTTTAGAAAATTACATAAAAAGATGGATCGGAATGTAATATTCTATAGTAAAACATTACGTCACAACGATAACATCACCTCACTCGCGTGGGACCTTAAAGTTCATCAGAGGCATGCTGAAACGCCTTGAAGGAAAAAAGCAGAACAAGTTTGTAGAAAGCAATATAAGGGAAAACGTAATGTGAGTACCACTTCTACTGTCAAGACAAGACCCAACAAATGGCGGATTCCAATTAAGAAATAACCTATCAGTGACAGGTGCTCCTTCCCCTCACTCCTTTCGTGGACGCCGTGATAAAACAACAAATAAAATTAGACTCTCGTTTGCTCAGTCGCGCATCAGTCACGATGTCAAAAGTTATGGACAAGCGTCTTTCTCAGGTTCCTGCCACCCAAGTCGATGGGAAAAACCTGGAGTGCAATTTAATATAATCAAACTTGACATCACTCCCGCAGCACCAGCACGACGATGATGTCCTTGGTTAGTCTCACGGTGGAGTGGCGGAGTGCCGTGGCCTCTTCATGTAAACACCCACGAGGCTCAGCAAAGTCATGGCGCATTAACAAGATGGTCAAACCTAACTCATGAAACTCACACTCTCAAAATTGAATAGAACCACCATTGTCCGAGTCCCCGGCGCGCAGGGACGCCCCGCCGCGCCTGGGTGTGTCCCCATGTCAACTTTCCATTCACAACCTTAATGGAACCAAGGTTCAAGCCACATCCACCAGCAGTAATCGGATGCGGCGTATCCCAAGAAATGGTGAACTAACTACTCTGAGCTTTATGCCTTGCTGTTGTAAGGGCGGCGGCAGTGTGGAGGAGCGACGGGGTAAGGCTCCTCGTGCCTGAGGTAGCGTCACTAACACGTTGTCTCAATGTTTTGTAAGAATAATGGCTTAGAATGTCGGATTATGAACTTGGAAAGCGAAGAATAGGCGCAAGCGTTCGTATGCGGGGTATAAGGGCACTGGGAAGAAAGGAGCACTTCCCAGGGGCAGGGGAGGCGAGGTGGGCGGCCTGGCCAAAGCTGAAGTCATGTGGGGTGGGAGTGGCGCAGGCAAGGACGGTGAGGAGGGAAGTCACAACAGTAGTGAGGCCGCAACAGAATCCTGCCAATAACGGTAAACAGACTTTCATTGTTCGGGAGCAGCGCTGAGGTGATGGGCGGGAGGTGCCTTGTCCGCTACCAATGGAAAGATTGGTGTCCCGGTGAGCTCCAGGGAGGTACTGTACTACAGCCTGTGCCCCGCCCTGCCGAACCCTCATCAAACATTACCAACCTTTCCGAACGGCTTTCTGCACCTCTTATTAGGAGTGTTAGTTATGGTATGTTAATGCTCTTCGATATCCTAGTGAAGAAAATAGATTCATTCAGGTTTCACAGCGCCAGTAGTAAGTATCTGTCGTAGATATAGTATCAATAACAGTTGTAGTACGTCGAGGTGTAGAGGTGGTGAGAGTAGTAGTATTAACAGGGTAGATTATTAACAGAGGTGTAGAGGGTAGAGTATTAACAGTAGCAGTTGTTATAAAATTGAAGTATCGGTAATAGTAGTAGTAATTGTTGTAAAAGTATTAATAATCATTACTTGGACTAAGCTATCTTGCTATAAACTTAAGTCAATAAACAGTGACAAAAATCATGGAAAGAGAATGCAACTCGCACTTAACTACACGATTACAACCATGGAAACTACAACCCTATTACCGTGCCTATACAAAGTGATGACAGACAACTAGCTAGATTACATTATATTCCTAATTTACAGACATGAATATTGGATAAAATAAAGGAATAACAGTTACTTCGTGAGATGAACCAAGTTTCCCAGCCGTCTCCCTCTCTACTACTTAGCATCACCTCTTCTCCTCCCTCTCAACTTTCCACTTTTCTCCCGCACTCACTCATTACACTCCTCCGCTGCGGCCTCTCCTTCATCACCCGCTCTCTAACTATCCCTCCATCCCTCCATCCCTCCCCCTCCACCCGTCCTTCCTTCCTCCCCACCCACTTCCCACCCCGCAGTACTGAAGGAGAAACCCGACTCTTCCTCATCCTCGCTGGGGGAACACCTACTTACTCTAGTACTCTAGTACTCTCTCTCTCTCTCTCTCTCTCTCTCTCTCTCTCTCTCTCTCTCTCTCTCTCTCTCTCTCTCTCTCTCTCTCTCTCTCTCTCTCTCTCCTCTCGCTCTCGCTCTCTCTCTCTCTCTCTCTCTCTCTCTCCATAATATATATATATATATATATATATATATATATATATATAATATATATATATATATATATATATATATATATATATATATATATACGTATATATATATATATATATATATATATATATATATATATATATATATATATATATATATATATATATATATATATATATATATATATATATATATATATATATAATCAGTAGTAGTAGTAGCAGTAGTAGTAGAAGAAGTAGCGATGGTAGTAGTAGTAAAAAAAAAAAAAAAAAAAAAGTAGTAGTAGTAGTAGTAGTCTCTCTCTCTCTCTCTCTCTCTCTCTCTCTCTCTCTCTCTTCTCTCTCTCTCTCTCTCTCTCTCTCTCTCTCTCTCTCTCTCTCTCTCTCTCTCTACGACACACGTCCTCTTCCAATCTCCCTCACTGTCTATCCCATCCCCTCCACCTCCCCCTCCCGTCGCTTCCCCTCTCCACCCTTCCATCCATTCCCCTCCCAGGCAGGATATTAGAGCCATTACAGTCTTTCTTGTCTTTCATGTTGGGCTGCTCTTCGCCTGTCTCTTTACCACTCTCTTTATCACGTCTGACAGCCCCAACACCCTCCTCGCTGCCTCTCGCTCTCCCTCCCTCTCTCTGTTCGTGATTTACTGCCATAAATGGAGAGCAGGAAGGGGAAGGATGGGAAGGAAAAGAGAGAGAGAGAGAGGAGAGAGAGAGAGAGAGAGAGAGAGAGAGAGAGAGAGAGAGAGAGAGAGAGAGAGAGAGAGAGAGAGAGAGAGAGAGAGAGAGAGAAGAAAGTAAATGACGAGAGGTTAGGACAGAATGAGGGGAAGGGATGAAATTTAAAGGGAGAGACAGAGATATAGATGAGATAGTATATAATATAGAATATGATATATATAATATAGAGAGAGAGAGAGAGAGAGAGAGAGGAGAGAGAGAGAGAGAGAGAGAGAGAGAGAGAGAGAGAGAGAGAGAGAAGAGAGAGAGAGGAGGACAGAGATGAGGAGAGAAGGAGAGAGAATGAGAGAGGAGAGGAGAGATTGTATAGTGAAATAATGGGAGGTTAGGATAGAATGAGGGGAAGTAGAAGAAATTGTGTAAGGAGGAGGAAGGAACGGAAAGATTTAGGGAGAAATGGATGAAAGGAAATGAGTGAGTGGGAGAGGAAGTGAAAGATGGGTTGGTTACAGATCGTTTGAGTGACTTTTTGTGTGGGTGTTCCAAGGTTTTGTCACAAGGGAAGGAAACCTGAGGGAGAATGTGTCCACTCTCTTATTTTATTTTCATCGTATTTATTCCTGCTTTCTTTCTCTGTCTACTCCTTCCTGTTCTTCATTAGCAATATATATGCTAAGAAGGTTTTGCTAAGTTTTCGTATGATAATAAAACTAGTGATGATAATGATAGCAGTAATAATGATAATAATAGTAATATAAATTATGGATATGATGGGCGATAATGATAAAACCATACACACAGACACTCATAACAAAGAAGTATAACAACAATGACCTTGAACTGTCCTCGAACTGAAACACGATGCGATGTAGAACAATTAAATGTGATTAAATATGATACTGCAATCACCTTTTAATCTATGAACAGGTAGTTTGTACCCATAAAGGTGACAGGTGCCCTTACGTAGCCAACATAAAACACACACACACACATGCACATTGCCACCACGGTCATTACCACCATCACCACCCCCACCACTGCCATCCCCATCACCACCACCATCAGCAGACACACTCATCACCACTTAGGACACTGGAGGCGACATTTACTATAATTAATATTATCATCACCACTTCCGTTGATCACAGCCCGGCTAGCTCAGTCGGTAGAGCACGAGACTCTTAATCTCGGGGTCGTGGGTTCGAGCCCCACGTTGGGCTAATGGTTTTTTTCGCCGTAGTATATTTATTGGCTAGCACGCCTAGCTACAAATCTGCGGGCCCTGATTCGAATCTGGTGTCAATGAAGAAATGAAAAAGAAATGACTTTCTGGTGAGTCACCAGAAAACATAAGCGTCCCATCCAAAAAATTCAAAATGAAGCAAATAAAAAAAATAATAGCAATAATAACGATAGTAATGAAACAAGGCGAGACAAAGAAAAAGATAGAGAAAGAAGAAAGGAAGATGTAAAATAAATCAAAGCAATTAATAATTTATAAAGATACAAAAATAAAACAGAAAAATAAACAACAAAACATTCAACAGATATTTGGCACCAGAAGACGTAAGATCCCCCCCCCCACTCTCCCTCCCTCCTTCTTCCCTTCCCTTCCTCCCTCCCTCCCTCCCTCCCTGGCACGTCTCCCCCACCACCAAAGGCGCCGCCACCCCCTCCTCGCTACTGTCATCCCCTCAACACCATCCCCAACCTCCCTCGCCCCCTTGCTTCCTCCCCCACCCACGCTTCCGTCAACAGTGTGAGGGTTAAATGTTTCTACTTCCTCATTTTCATCATCTTATTTATATTCTTATTTTTCTTCTAATTTTAAATCAACAGAAGGCGCTAACCACATGTATCTATTATTAAAGTAAGATTATTTTTTTGGTGATGGCATCCTTCTCATAAGATTGTGTAGTGACAGTGGGAAGGATATTCTATGGTGTGTGTTTCGCCTGATGTTGTGTAGTGTTGGGAGCGTGAGAGAAAGTTGTGAATATGTATCTTTAAATGTGCTGGTCCTGTGGCGTTGTGAGCTATAATCTATTTTTATTAACGAGGCGAAAATTCCATTCTATCTTAAGATCTCATGCTTAAAATTATGCCTATGTTTACCTGGTAATATGATTAA
>JACEEZ010005642.1:15000-37500 GCA_016584305.1 Chionoecetes opilio | reverse complement strand
TGGATGAGCAGCGTGTCTTTCTGCCTCTTTCTTCCCTCTCCCCATCACTCACTTCTACTATAGGATCCTCCCCTTAGCTCTTATTTACCCTCGGCGGGGCAGCAGCAACACGTGTCACGCCCTCGTTCCGTACATCGCTGGCATGTAACCTGCTGTTTTGCACGGTGTCTCGCGTAATTACAAGCGACGTGTACTGTCAGGCTGGTGATGAGTGGCGGGGCCGTCATGGGAGCGGACGAGTCGATTCGGACCGGGAGTCGATTCGGGCACAGCAACCAACACCCCTGCGTGCCGACATAGCTGCGCCACCCACACCCATACTCGCCCACACGCCCCACCAACACTACCTCCTCCTCCTCCTCCTCCTCCTCCTCCTCCCTCCTCTCTTCTTCTTCTTATTCCTCCTCTTCCTCCTTTTCCTCTTCTTTCTATTCATGCTCATACTCTTCATTTTTTTCTTTTTCTTTTTACCATTCTTTCTCTGATCTTTCTCTCTCCATGTTCCTCCTCCTCTTCCTCCACCCATCGCCTGCACGGGGACCTGGCTGATCATAGTGTGGGACAAATATGTACAAAGTAATGGCTAGCGGTCACGAGGTCATTGCGTGATCAAGACCATGAGTGAATAATACACACATACACACACACACACACACACACACACACACACACACACACACACACACACACACACACACACACACACACACACACACACACACACACACACACACACACACACACAAACACACACACACATAAAGTTAAGCCTCACCTTTGTACAGTAACCCCTTCAAGGCGCCTCTCCCCGTCAGTCCTCTCTAAACCCTTATATAATACGTATTTAAAAAAAATTAAACCCAGTTAGGGGTTGGAGGAGCTTTCGGGCCTAGGAAACCATATACAAAAAGACATACAAAAAATATCCAAAAATAGACAAAAAAAAAGAAGTTTCAATAGACATGTGCAAATAATACCCAAAATGTAGTGAGTATGAAGCTATAAAAACAAGCTAAACTGTGGTGGTTGATCTATGTAAATGATGCACCAAAGACTACTTACTGTACACAGTATGCAGTAGTCTTTGGATACACATACAGAATTTCCTCCGGGTACATCTTCAGTACCTTCTTAGGGTTCAAAGGTTACTTATACGTTATCCATTTCATCCTATTCTTGTGCTGGAATTATTTAGGTTCAGATACACTGATGGACTAATTTTTCAGCCCATTGTGTGGAGTGAAAGTGAGCGAAGTTTTATCACGCTTCAACATCCCTGCATTTTTACCAAAGCTGACATTTGGAGAGGAATTACCATTAAACGTGAATTTCATTATCAGTAATTTCTTCCTAAATACCCCCATTTTACCACAGATTCCACATGCATTGTAGGAAAACTATTTGAACCTTGACTATCCAGAAAATTGCAAAAAAAGTTTACATTTCTGACGAGAGAGAGAGAGAGAGAGAGAGAGAGAGAGAGAGAGAGAGAGAGAGAGAGAGAGAGAGAGAGAGAGAGAGAGAGAGAGAGAGAGAGAGAGAGAGAGGAGAGAGAGAGAGAGAGAGGAGAGAGAGAGAGAGAGAGAGAGAGAGAGAGAGAGAGAGAGAGAGAGAGAGAGAGAGAGAGAGAGAGAGAAAAAAAGAAAAAAAAACTGTCAAAAGCACCACCAAAGCAACATGTAACTCCCTCACAACACAGCGGGACTCACAGAAGACTCAATGCCGAGTTAAAATTCGTAACGATGATGTGTAAAAAACCAGATGCTTTGCTCCACTATTTTACGACCCAGGGATGAGGCATAGTGGCGTGGGAGGAACAGGGGAGGATGGCAGGGGGAGGATGGCAAGGGGAGGAGCAGGGGAGGATAGCAGGGGGAGGAGCAGGGAAGGATGGCAAGGGGAAGAGCAGGAGAGGATGGCAAGGGGAGGAGCAGGGGAGGGTAGCAAGAGGAGGAGCAGGGGAGGATGGCAGGGGGAAGAGCAAGAGGAGGATGGCAAGGGGAAGAATGTCTGTCTCATTTTTTAAATCGTGCCTGGCGAGTTTGTTGAGGTCATGCGAGCAGTAAGTGGCGGTCTGGAGGAGGCCAGGCAAGGTTCTTCGTCTTAAATTACCCGGCGTTTAAAGAGGGAGGAAAGAGAGGGGGACAGAGAGGGTGGGAGTGTGTGGTTAATTAAGTCATCTCATCGGTGTCTCTAATTTTAGTTTACCTGCTTCCTGTGTGGCTGGATATTTTCTTTTTGTACTTGCTTGTCTATTTTTGTTTTGTTTTTTACATCACAAAGGACTGGTCAAGGGCATACAAAAAGAAGGGCATAAGCATGAGTTTCCTTTGAAATATCTTTGTATTCATTTATTGGCTAAGTTCTGTTTTGATTATGTGCCGTTTCCCTGCTTCACTGACTTCGCCACACGTCAAACATACTTCAAATCCTCGTCCATCCAGACTTTCGATATCAATTCTTCCTCATAATTGTCTCTGCTTTCCGGTCGCACACTCTATGCAAATGTGAAACTATATGCTTCACAACACTCAAAAGAATTTAACCCCTTGAGGCCCAGAACGTAATTTCCATTGTAATTTGGCTACGATAAGACAATTTTTTGTGACTATAAATAATGATTTATAGATATGACCTGTTTAGTATCCTTATCCACTAGCTAATTTGGTTTATTTAGTTACTTTTCTTAATTTATAGCTCGACAACAGATGATTTTTTTTATAGAAAAGGAAAGATCTGGGCGTGAAAGGGTTAAGCGCTAAGGCAGACGCAGCAGAGAGTAACACGCACGATCAGACGGCTATGATAGATGGTTTCGATAGATTCCAAACTTTGATATATGGCGTATGAAATTATATTTGAGATATTCAAAAGCTATGACATTTATCTGCCATAACTAAGACACATGCTTCGTGAATTCAACCCTACGAGCTCTATGATGACGAATTGAAGCGATATTTGTAAGATGCTCGTGAATACATTTGTATAGCATCTTTTACTTATATTAATTACATAATATGATAGCATGCCTCGAGAACAGTTGATTTTTCTGATTTGTGTATAGGATCAGTTATCGGTCTAGATATATTTTCTGTGAATTTAAGTGTTGAGTTTGCTCCATAGATCAACATCAAGATACCCGAGGATACATAACTCAACACGGTACGATACACAAGTACAGTTCTGTATTATAAAGATATCATTCTCTCCAAGCTATATATCACCGCAAAGGTCGCTTCTCTATCACGCCTAACAATGAAATATCTTATCAGTATTGAGTTGGCTATGAATTATAAGGGCAAGAAATCATGTTCTTTACGCGGCGTGGCTCCCGTTCCCTTGCGACGCAAAGATGGTATAGTGACCCTATTCCTCCCTTATTGCATTGGTAAACACAACGCAATAATTAATTGATTATAAAAATAAATAAGAGAAAAAGAGTAATAATATGATGATTTTAATAATTACCACCAAATCATTTTTTTCATCTTTGATATCATTGTCACCTCAACAAACTTATATTCCCACGAAGTATATAAACCATACCTTCTTTACTGAAATATAGGTGTCAATTCGAATACACGATAATTCCAAAAAAACTAAGGTTTAAAATAGTCAAATTTGATACTGAAATTTACTGAACTTGGAGGACGACGAAATGTGCATGAAACTCATAAGCCATGAAAATAGAATAAAATACATGAAATAAAAAAGAAAAGTGATGAGAAATTTCATTAAATAGCTAACAGTATCAACAAGAAGAAAAATTATTGAGGAAAGGTGAATATCATAGTGATATTTCAAGGCATATTGCTAAAACACAAGCGGAAGTGTGTGTGTGTGTGTGTGTGTGTGTGTGTGTGTGTGTGTGTGTGTGTGTGTGTGTGTGTGTGTGTGTTGTGTGTGTGTGTTGTGTTGTGGGGTGTGTGTGTGTGTGTTGTGTGTGTTGTGTGTGTGGTGTGGTGTGGTGTTTGTGTGTGTGTGTGTGTGTGTGTGTGTGTGTGTGTGTGTGTGTGTGTGGTGTGTGTGTGTGTGTGTGTGTGTGTGTGTGTGTGTGTGTGTGTGTGTGTGTGTGTGTATGTGTGTGTGTTTCATCACCTGATACAGGAGAACAGAGGGCCGTGGGATAATGTTGACGGAGGAATGGGATAGGAAGAAGGGATGAGGTAGGAGCTATGGGCAATCCCTTCCGTTCGAGAAATTCCCCTTGTGCCTCAAATAAAGAACTACGACGTGTAGGTCTCGCTGTAGCTTCCTTATTTCTTAGGTTCTTCTTATGTTCTTCTTATGTTCTTAAATCCCAGGCCGTGGCACTAAGTCTCTTATGTACCGCCCCGCCCTCTGCTGCTTCACTAAACCCTCACGCCCTCCCGCCCACGCTCCCTGTCGCACCACATCTCAGGACTTGCCTCACTTGTCTCAGCCTATTCGTGCCTCTTTCTTGTTCCTTCCTCCTCCTCCTCCTCCTCCTCCTCCTCCTCTCTCCTTCTCGTCCTCCTCCTCCTCCTCCTCCTCCTCCTCCTCCTCCTCCTCCTCCTCCTCCTCCTCCTCCTCCTCCTCCTCCTCCTCCTCCTCCTCCTCCTCCTCCTCCTCCTCCTCCTCCTCCTCCTCCTCCTCCTCCTCTGTCTCCTCCTAAAGGTTTTTGTCCTCCCTCTACTGACGAGTGTCTCTTTTTTTCTCCTCCTCCTCCTCTTCTCCTTCTCTTCTTTCATCCTTTTGACTCATTTTCGTGTCATGTCCACTCATCTATTCCTTAAGACAAGTATGTATTTTTTTATCTATATGTTTTCATCAAAGGAGAGACGTTCTTTGTGTGTGTGTGTGTGTGTGTGTGTGTGTGTGTGTGTGTGTGTGTGTGTGTGTGTGTGTGTGTGTGTGTGTGTGTGTGTGTGTGTGTGTGTGTGTGTGTGTGTGTGTGTGTGTGTGTGTGTGTGTGTGTGTGTGTGTGTGTGTGTGTGTGTGTGTGTGTGTGTGTGTGTGTGTGTAAGGGGGTTCTCAGAAGGTGACACATTGTTGATTACTAGTTTTTTCGTCGAATTGTTGCTCTGTTGAAGGGACTGTTTTTTCTGACTTTTTTTTTGGAGGGGGAAGAGTTATGTTGAATTATGTCTTTTCCTTCATTACTTGATTTGATTAGCTTCATATATTCTTTTTTTGTTCATCGCGTTGCCTCGACCCTCCTTCCCAGGCTTCCGTGGCAGTGTTGTCAAGGTGTGCCTCAGGTAGAGAAGCAGTGTTGCCAGACAGGCGTCATTCTCTCTACACTGCCAGAGTCATACCTGAAGAGATATGCCCAGAGATATGCCATAAAAATAACACACACACACACATACACGACGAGTGAAAGAGAGAGAGAGAGAGAGAGAGAGAGAGAGAGAGAGAGAGAGAGAGAGGAGAGAGAGAGAGAAGAGAGAGAGAGAGAGAGAGAGAGAGAGAGAAGAGAGAGAGAGAGAGGAGAGAGAGAGAGAGAGAGAGAGAGAGAGAGAGAGAGAGAGAGAGAGAGAGAGAGAGAGAGAGAGAGAGAGAGAGAGAGAGAGAGAGAGAGAGAATACTCGATATCTAACATCCTGTGTACTTCATAGCTTCATTTTTGCCCAATTCCTCTTCGTTACGTCCTATACACAGGCAAAGGTAAATTCTCCCTGACACATGAATTAAACAAATACCTTTTAGCGCATATGTTCAGCAGGTTTTTTCTTTTCTTTCTCTCTGTTGAAGCAGTGAGCACCTTTGGGGCAAGTGACGTGCCGTGTGTGGCGTGTTGAAGACGTTTATTGTCCTCAGCATTCTTCCAGTTTATTTGCTGAGACGACCAGATATAATCAGTAATTACCTGGTCTCAGCAAATCTTAACTAAGGGCTCTAAGCGAGATTTTTATCAAGACAAACACAAACATCTTGAATGCTCCCGTAAG
Source organism: Chionoecetes opilio (assembly GCA_016584305.1). Lineage (NCBI taxonomy): Eukaryota > Metazoa > Arthropoda > Malacostraca > Decapoda > Majidae > Chionoecetes > Chionoecetes opilio. The sequence continues at coordinate 31,585 of JACEEZ010005642.1, read as the reverse complement.
GACCCTGACAACGAGGGTGGAGGGTGGGAGGGCACGCACGCTGCTCCACCACGGCCAAGGCTGAGACCCCATGGCTGCGACGAGACACTGGTACTCTGGTTAACACATCTGGACGCGAGGCGGGTAGCATATTCCCGTTTTCTGGAACAGTATGTGGCGTTTACTCTTGAACACGTCAGGTTAGGTTACGTTTGGTTACGGTTAGGTTAGGTTTTCTACACAATTTTGAGTAACTTTGCGTGGGAATCACAATGAGAGTATTTTTAAGAAATTTCAAGCGTCTTCACCCGGAGTCCATATACCAACATAGAGTTGGGGAATATACAGGCAGGTAGGTGTGCGAAGCAGGCTCAGGGGTGAGGTAGGTGAACCCGTTTCAATATTATACACCAAATTAATAATAGTTTAGCGCGATCTTTGAATATACAGCTTTACTAATACGCTTAACTTCTTTATCACATAGTTGTAAAGTACCACCAAGACGCCACACACGAACCATCACACCTCACATGACGGCAGTGTCGCAGCCATGCACGGCTCAACCCGAAGTAGTGAAGTGTCGTCAGAAAACAGCTGAAGAAAAAGTTGGAAAAAATAATAACAATAAAGTGAAAATTAAAAAAAGTTAAAAATAAGTTTCCGGTCGCCGAGGTCTCTGCCCCTGAGGGTGAAAGTACTGCAGAGTGAAAGACGTCAAATATTTATGCCGACACAGATCAATAACATTAACCCCGCCACCGCAAATCACCTGACGATACCCGCCCCGATACCTCCCTTGTCTCTGGCGGGCATCTTCCTGAGTCAATAGAGTGATTTACTTATCCATAAATCTGACAGTGAACCGAGAGTTTATGCAAATTGCACATTTTACTGCCACGCCCCAGCAAACCCGCCAATATTTGGAGAGATTATGCAGATTCCTATCACGTAAGGACACACAGGCGGCGTGTTCCGTGATGAACTGCACGGAAAAATATATTGATCTCGCCGCTACAGTGCTGCCGTGTGGGAGACAATATGCTGGGGAGGTGAGGAAGGCAGGAAGGCGCGGCGGCCGGCACCCACGCAACACCGGCCCCCACGTCAAAAAAACCGGATTTTCAACTTTTTTTTTTTTTTGCGTACCATTCGTTCAACCACCTCATTCAGGGGGTTTCGCAATATTTCATTCATTCATACGAGTACATGGTATTTTTACACATCTGGAGACCTTGCCTGAATATGACGTTTCCTGTCCAGACTTTAGCTTCTGTTTAACATCAAGTACATATATGAATTTTCTAAAGAGCACGACATTTCTTTTGAACCCTACTGACATCGCGTGAGGATGGCTTTATTCCGTACGAAAAAATGCAACCATGAAATTGAACCTTTTAAAAGCTATTCATTTTTTTAAATTAAAGGCAAGGAACACCATGAAATAAATAAATTTGAGGAGATGAAGGGCAGAAGGCTGTGTGAAGGTGATCATGTTGGCCAGAGAGAGAGAGGAGAGAGAGAGAGAGAGAGAGAGAGAGAGAGAGAGAGAGAGAGAGAGAGAGAGAGAGAGAGAGAGAGAGAGAGAGAGAGAGAGAGAGAGAGAGAGAGAGAGAGAGAGAGAGAGAGAGAGAGAGAGAGAGAGAGAGAGAGAGAGAGAGAGAGAGAGAGAGAGAGAGAGATGAAGACAGACAGACAGACAGACAGACAGACAGACAGACAGACAAACAGACATTAAGACAGACAACAGACAGACAGACAGACAGACAGACAGACAGATAGGCAGACAGACAGACAAACAGGCAGATAGACTGACATACATACAGGCATGATATGGTGGTGATATATCATAGGGTGGTGAATGAATGGAATGGTCTCAGTAGACAGGTAGTTAGTGCTGAGTCATTGGGGAGCTTTAAAGGGGAGCTGGATAGGTTCATGGATGGGGATGAAAGGTGGATGTAGGTAGTGTTAGGTGACAGGAACTACCACGTGTAGGCCTCGCGGCCTCTTGTAGCTTCCTTATTTTCTTATGTTCTTATGTTTCTTATAGACAGACATACATACAGACATACATACAGACATACACACAAACAGACAGACACACACACACAGGCATGCAGACATAAAGAGAGGGAGAGAGTGTGTGTGAAATTTTCCTCTTGTCAGATGGGCGGACACAACATGAGAGTTAATGAGTGTCAGTGTGTACCGTCAAGTGTATAAGGACAGTCTATATTAATGAAGCAAAATAACATTCACTACGGGTGGGAAAGAAATTCATGGAGGAAAAAAGATCAACTTAAATGATAATGGCGAAGAGTTATAGACGGGAAAACAGCAAGGAGGAAAGAACCCCTTTTTTGCAAACCACAAAAATGAAACTCATGCAGCGAAAAAAAAAAAAAAAAAAAAAACGCTCCAGAAAAATATAAACCTGTTCCCTAACAAACATTTCAATGGAGAGTAATTCAATTTGACATTCTGAAAGAAAACTTACAAAAATAAAAACTCGAGAAAATTATAGTCCTGCATATACATTGATGAAGAAAAAATGAACACGCAGATCAAAATAGGAAACTTGGTGAAAAACAGTAAAATATTAAAGCTTGAAAATGATGTTAAATAATGTAGAATACTGAATGTCTAATGCCACAGAAATGTTTATATGAAAAACAAGAGAAGGGAAAAAATTGTCAAGAATGATGAAGTTACTATACATACATAGAGAGAGGAGAGAGAGAGAGAGAGAGAGAGAGAGAGAGAGGAGAGAGAGAGAGAGAGAGAGAGAGAGAAGAGAGAGAGAGAGAGAGAGAGAGAGAGAGAGAGAGAGAGAGAGAGAGAGAGAGAGAGAGAGAGAGAGAGAGAGAGAGAGAGAGAGAGAGAGAGAGAGAGAGGAGAGAGAGAGAGGAGGAGAGAGAGGAGGAGCGAGAGAGAGAGAGAGAAGAGAGAGAGAGAGAGAGAGAGAGAGAGAGAGGAGAGAGAGAGAGAGAGAGAGAGAGAGAGAGAGAGAGAGAGAGAGAGGAGAGAGAGAGAGAGAGAGAAGAGAGAGAGAGAGAAGAGAGAGAGAGAGAGAGAGAGATGAAATTTTCTATCATTTAAAAACTCCCTATTGACTCTGCACTAACTACCTGATGACTGAGTCCATTCCAATCATTCGTCAGACTAAGACTAAAAAAGCATTTCAGCAGCTTTTCTGGGGAGACAAAATTAATATAAGACACGTATAGTCGTATACTTAACCATCCCGTCCTAGCTCTGATCTTACTTGCGTTCTTCATCTCTGTCACCCGGTGTGGAGGGTGTGGGGCGGCAGACGGTGGGAAGGTATATAAGAGGTGCAGGTGGTGAGGGAGATTGAGGGTCCACGCGCTAGGGAGGGTCGCTTGAGAAGTTGATCTTGTTTACCTGTTCAATCTCCTTGTTAGGTTGCCGCCGCCGCCCTTGTACTGCTTCAACTCCTCTCTCTTCCAGTACCCTCACACTTTCTCTCTCTAATTCAGTTTTCACCGTTATGATAAATCCTGTCTCCCCCTTCCCCCCCGCCACCTCCTCCCCCCGTTGTTCTCTTTGACTCTTTTGACTTGACTCTTTGGTCTCACGGCATCTTGTATATTATATAGCTTCCTTATTTTCTTATGTTCTTAAAGGAATCTGTTACCTTTTATGTTTCATCCTCACTCCTATCACTCACGTCCCTCTCACTTGACTCTATAGTACAATTAAGCTGGCTAAGATATTCTTCAAGACAAGAGTGTTGTTGTGTTAGCACTAAGGGCTTTCACAAAGACGAGTTTACCGCGTCAGCACGCAACAGTGTGACCCTTCTTGGCCTCTCTTTAGGACCGCCACCTCCCACACCAAACGGCTACAATCAATGTCACTCTTATTACTACTTGTCTTTTACGAAACTCCAACTGTCTGTCCTTCCCGCTGATACTATCTTCCCTTCTGTGTCCATCCATAGTTCTGCTTTAGGAGAGCCTCGTCAGCCTTGTCCTTGCATTTTCCTTACTGTCGCTGGCGATGTGGAGGTGTTCGCCGTCAGTTCAGTGGACACTAGCGGCAACTGATTAGGCTTTTGCTTATTCATTGACTGTTACTCTTATCTTGCTTGCACTTGGAGAACAAGAGTCTGTCCTTACAAAGGCATGGATTTTCTTGGTTAATTTTCTGGTCAGCAGTCCAAAGAGACAAGCCACGCCACACCCTTCGTAGCAAGACAACTAACAAACTCACAAACAGACCGAGACTTTTAGTAGATGCGCAGTTAAAACTTGCCTTGGCCTTGTTAGCAGTGTTAAGTGTGTGAAGAGTGACGAACTCCTCGAATGGGACGAAAAAAAAGTAAAGAAAAATAATAATAAACATATATAGGATACATACGTATTTATGAAGAACTCGCGTATTTTTGACAAACATTGATTTCAGATTTAAAGAGATGACTGCTTTTGAAAGAGTGTTAGAAGAAACAGAAAAAAGATGCAAGCTTAATAGGAGTTTCACAGTTGATGAAGATGAGCGTCCTCCTCGTGACAGGAGAGGAAAGTCGAGCCAAGGCCGCGGCGTGATGAGGCGTGCAGGGCGCGTGGCGAATTGTGTCAACACAAGTGATGGGCCAGACCAGACCCCCTGCCGCTGTGACTCACCAACTTGACCTTTACTGTAGCTGTGTTGCTGTGGTCCCTGGTGAATTGCTGTGGTCGTGGCATAGTCTCTGCTGTGCTGCTACTGTCGTGGTGTAGCCTTTTGTTGCGGTCATGATGCGTTTTATTAGTATGGTAATTACGTGGTCGTATCGTCTGGCTGTAGTTATGATGCGGCTGTAGTGCGCTGTGATACCGTACTGAAGTCGTGGTGTGGCTCTGATCTCTTGTTCTAGTCGTGGTACAACTGTGATGTGCCGCTATGGTTGTATTGCGGCTGAAGTGTGACGCTGTCGTCGTGGTACGCACCGTCTGGGGGTTGTCCTGATGGGGGTGTGGCTGTAATATCGGGAAGTCCCGTGATTTTATCCTGCTCCCCCTCCCTGCAGCATCCCCCTGAGTGATAAACTAAAGCTAAAAAACTGCTAAAAAGCTAAAACTGCCCCATCTTATTTCCTCGAGCATAATTTCCTTCCCACTATTAGTTTTGACATTCTCTGACAAATTTAGCCAAAAACGACATGAAAGTAAAGAAATATGCCATCGAAAGAATGCTTTGTACCTCCCTCTCAGTATTTATGAGCAGTATACGAGGCCCATGCATTATAGAGTGAGAGTCGCACCGCACAGGATCACTTGGACTCATAAACTGCCGCCCACGACACGCCGTGCTGGTCGTGTCGGTGTCGTCTTCCAAGCCGTTCCACCGTCGTTTGTTTTGTCAAATCGATTCTCACCTCGCACATTGAACTTTACACTCTGTCAGGCGCCGTGGTGGGGAGTCGCACCTCCTTTGGTCAGTGTCCACGGAGCTAAATTCTTCTTTGCTGAGGTGGTCACTAAGTATTTGCCACAATCACGTCGCTAAGGTATTGTAAATATTGACTTCAAATTATAGCCATAAGAATAACTATTATTATGCTTCACACATAATTTAGATGCTGATTTTCACGAGCTTTGTCTTTGTCACTTCGTATGTATGATAATTATGATCACCAGTAAAGTCAATGTCAGGCAGGAAAAGATACATTATTATATGTTTCGTTGTGGTTTACAGCCCATTCTTTACGTGTCTGTCGCCTCCATGTCGTGCTTAATCTCAATTTGTCCTTCAGCAGTTTGGGCTTTAATGTATTTTCAAAAGTTGACTCCGTGAGAAGTTTGTTCATGCAATCAATTTACTTCAGTGAATCACTAGACACACTCCGCGTCCCTGCCTCGCCTGTGCCCCGCCAAGGCATATCCTGTCATCACTCCTTACTGTAATCCCTTCCTCTGCCCGTGTTACGTCCTTTACGGTATCATAGTACACATTCCCTCTGCTGTGCAAGGCCAGCTAGCCAGCGCCAGGGCACACACGACCCTTACCCGGACTCATGTGGGTGCTCAGGTGGCTGGACACATGACTCAAGCGCCAGGGCGGCACCGCGCCTCCTGTCTCGGACACGGACAGGACACGGACGTTCCCCAACGTGTGGATGAAGGGAACGGAATTCATATGATTCTTTCCCACATAGTGACTGGTAATAAAATTATAACCTAGATGAGCGATGCCTCTCAGCACATATTCTTACGACATAGAAATGTATGGCATGCAGAAATTATATTTAAGTATATATAATATATATATATATTATATATATATATATATATATATATATATATATATATATATATATATATATATATATATATATATATATATATATATATATATATATATATATATATATATATATACGTATATATTTATTTATTTATTTATATAAAGATATATCATCATATGTGTGTATGGGACGTAAGTAAAGATAAACTACGGTCCTACAAGACTGTAACAAGGTAATGCACACCATAGAGAAGGAGGAAGAGTGGCAGCAGAAGAAGGAAGAGGAGAAGGAACAGGAAAAAGGGAGGAGGAGTAAGGTAGGGGAGAGAAAGCCGGCACATCAAAGCGACAGCGCGGGGGGAGGGGCGGCGTCAGCTTGCAGCCAGGTAACATCACGAGCCTCCAAACAGGATTACACGTCACCCGCTCACTGCTCGACGCTGTGTGGGCCCGCCGGGAGTCACAGCCCTACAGCCACCGAGTTAAGGGAACGATATCAACCTTGTTAGAACTGCCACACTTGCTTGAGTTACAATGAAACACGCGCCTATGTTTGTATCAAGACTGAAAAAAGGAAAATTCCTTTGCCCACTATAGTTGATAAGCCCGTCAGCCATTCAGATTGAGGTCTATATCTCTTTACAGTATTTATAAATAGCAAATTTTGTTTGTACTACATCCTGGCGCTCTCACTCTTAGTCCTGTCGCCCCGCCACCCATAATTCGTGGTCTCGCAGCCCTACCTCACACTCCTTGGGCGTGAAGAGTCGTTGGCGGTTCTCACCCTCTCACCGACTTGTTTCTCTAGTAATGAGCTTCTCCAGATCCATCACGTAAATTAGAGGGCCGCGGACGTACACAATTTCTTCGCATTATCCGCGTTAAACTCATATTAATCACGAGCTGACTTGCCCACGGGGTCCCACGCCTGGCCGGGCTGTGCCTACCTCGCTCGCTGCTCTATAACTCTACCACGGTCCAACGGTACAATATACGAAGACAGTACCACGGTCCAACGGTACAATATACGAAGACAGTACCACGGTCCAACGGTACAATATACGAAGACAGTACCACGGTCCAACGGTACAATATACGAAGACAGTACCACGGTCCAACGGTACAATATACGAAGACAGTACCACGGTCCAACGGTACAATATACGAAGACAGTACCACGGTCCCTCTTAAAGCAACAATATACGAAGACAGAACCACGGTCCCTCTTAAGCAACAATATACGAAGACAGAACCACGGTCCCTCTTAAGCAACAATATACGAAGACAGAACCACGGTCCCTCTTAAGCAACAATATACGAAGACAGAACCACGGTCCCTCTTAAGCAACAATATACGAAGACAGAACCACGGTCCCTCTTAAGCAACAATATACGAAGACAGTACAAGTACATTTACTGACCAACAAAATTACCAGTCGTCCAAGCCCTCCATTGCATCGACGTGTCTCAGAGAATACGAGTATAAATCTTTCTATATTCGTGGGATGCAATGCGGCTGGTCACGTCAAATGTCGCTTCGTTACTAACCTTGTTTTTTCGTGTTCACTTCTTGGCCCTGCTTCGGAAGGGTCACCAGTCATTTCTCCCTCCCTCGCCGGGTTGCTTTCTCTATTTTAGAGGCGTGTTACGGGTCATGGGTCTGGAAAGGGATGGTCATTTTTATTATTGTTGTTATTTTTATATATGGTGAATATATTAATGTATTTGTGGTAACAGTAAAGATAGCAGCAGTAGGAACAACAGAAGTGGGAAGGGCGTGTGTCTTACCCCTCTCATTGGTTACCTTTGATCCTAGTTTTCATCCCTATGGTTCTAACTTCTGCCCACCAAGTTCATAGCGGCAACACGATGATGATAATTGAATGACAACCCTTAACATAACTTTACCTCATAGTAGTATACACATGCCCAGCACATCATGCCTTTCAGACTCCTTCAAAACACAGTGATTTATAATACTTATTGAACCCATAGCACGATTAGTATATGCTTTCACGAAACTCACCTCAATAGTCCACATGTTAAAAAAAAGTCAAGAAAACACGCAGTAACAACTGAATCGGTGAAGTTTGCATTTCTAAATCTGAAGAGTTTGACAGTTATTTCTTATGGTGATGGTGAAGGTGTGATAAGGATTTCACCTGCCGCCGTCAGCCACCGCCATCTGCCTGCTGCATGGGGTGACATACTGTGTACAACCGCCTGTCCCCCACCAGGCACAAGGTTTGGCGTGGTTTGTGACCATTGCCAAATCTGAGCTTGTTTACGAAGCAACATTTATTTTCTAAACTAAGATATATATGCTATACATATCACAAATAAGTAACTTTAAATGCAAGAATCAAACACACAAGCACTGCTATCATCATTCATAGAAAAAAGAGCGCTATTCCGCCAAACAACACGACAGGAGGATGTGAATTGTCTCATGAGCTAAATGTTCCACTTTGTCACGAAAATATTCACGCACTTATTACTTCCGAAACTCACGTCTTCTTTTTTTACTTTTTTACATCTATTACATTTTAACATGGAGGCAAAAAAACAAAAGCAAACAAGGGATATAAAATGACTCCATCTCTGCAGGCGTCACCTCCCCCCCCTCCCCCCAACCACATCTGCCCCGCGGGACGACGGTGTGTTCTCTGCCCCAGCAACCATGTCTTTTGACCTTGCTTGTACGCAGTTTATTTTTCTATCCTATCATCGTTTCTCTCTCTCTCTCTCTTCTCTCTCTCTCTCCTCTCTCTCTCTCTATCTCTCTCTCTCTCTCTCTCTCTCTCTCTCTCTCTGAACACACCCACACCCACACACACACACACACACACACACACACACCCACACACCCACACGCACACACACACACACACACACACACATGTATACAAATAAATATCTCGACGATAATTAGCCGTAAGCAAGACACCCTCATTCAGCAGCTTTCCTTTACAAACTGATATTCAGGTGCCTTGGGAGACGCAGGTGTTGGGAGGAAGCAATAAATTCCCCTCCGCTCTTTGCATTCACTTACTCGATCAGCAAGACCGTGGCGCCACTTCTTCCGCTTCTTCCTCAAAGCCACCGTTCATGGTTCCTGTAGCTTACGAGATCCTACTTTTTATTTTGTAGTATCAAATTATAATGTATCGTTTGTTCCTGTGAGAAGTGTACGTATCGTAAAACGTACTATGCATGTTGATAGATTGATTGGTAGAGAGAAAGATAAATAAAAGTAAAACGTGAGTAGGTACAGACGGATAGATAGTTTCATAAATATCTATCTAATTATATACATGTTATCTATTTACTCAAGTAGTGGCAGAAATGTAACAACCTTTTTCTTCGTCTTTTACCCCTTGTTATAATGTGTAACGCAGCAATATTGCCTATATATACACCTTGTTACTTTTCGGGAGCACATCACAAATTAACACATCTACACAAACACACCTTCGATAAGTTACAACACGACATAATATATTTCACAGCTTGTGTTTGGGTCGTGCAGTAGCAGAGTCGTTATTTGGCGGCCAACAGAGTGAGTCATTCCCGAACACCTTGTTATATCCAGTCTGCTTCCCTCCCCCCTCCTGACGCTCATCCCTTCCCCCCATTAACCTCCCTTCCCCCCCCCCCCCTCTCTCTCTCTCTCCGTCTCTCTCTCTCTCTCTCTCTCTCTCTCTCTCTCTCTCTCTCTCTCTCTCTCTCTCTCTCTCTCTCTCTCTCTCTCTCTCTCTCTCTCATCCTCCCTCCCTGCGGCTCACATCACATGAAACCCCGAGACGTAAACCATTTTCTAACAAAACTATTCCGTCCATTAACACTCTATCTACTTTATGGCTTCAAAACAATCTGGAGGCACAGCTCATCAGGGCCTCACGGGAGAGCTGCCCTTCCATCAACCACGCCATATAAAGTTTATGTTCCCCTTAAGTACGTTTAGCACATCCCCGCCGTAATAAGTCAGAGGCAGTGATGGCGTCAGTGCGCGGCGGGTGGGGCGGTAGTACGATCAGCGTGTAATACTTGGGTGTAATGGGTTCCCTCAGTGTCACGCTGGGCTGTATCAGGGCGAGGAGCAGCGCAGGTGATTCATCCATGTCTAGTTAGGATCGAACTTGAGTACCTGACGTGGGAAGGGTAGAAGAAAGGAGGGTGTGAGGAAATACTGGAGGTGCAGCAGTGGCAGTAGCGGTAGAAATACTCATAATAACAGTAACAGTAGTGGTATTAGTCTGTGAGGAGGAGATATAATAACAGTTAGTATCCGTGTCTTCGTCTATTTGCGCGACTCCACACTGAGTCGTCGTCTGCTCTCCAAGTCGTCACATAAACAATGGATCAGAAGTGGTCATTAAACTGTATGATGATAATGAAGTAATACTGATAATGATGATAATAATGTTAATGATAAAAATGTTAGTAATAATGATGACAGTAGCAATTATAATGAAGCTAAATAACTGTATATTGAAGCACACTTGAGACACCTAAATCCATCAGCTGATGTAAAAGATGGGACTTTATTGTGTTGAAACTCTTGATCGAACGGCGGTGATCCTGGGTTACGGTAACTTGATATAATTCCCAGGTGTTACAGTGTCCAGGGATCAAGAGTGCAGAGGCTAAGATGCAAAGTGACTCCCTCTTAAGCGTCATTATTGTTCTCACGAGCCTGTTCATCCGTCAGTCTGTATATCACCATGTAGCCAGTGCTCGGCCAAGGTCACGTGCCAAGGCGAGCAACGGCAACGCCATAAACACGTGCTGGGCTACGTGACAACGATGGAAGGGATAAGGCAGGGCGAACATACACTCAGGGATTAATAGCAAATAAGCACACTGAGTAGCGGCCTGCCACGTTTTAATTAACTCTTTTGTGAACCTAATGAGTGCTTGAACGCAGATCAGAATCATACTATTTATACAGCAAACCATAATGGAAAAATGCTTTATAATTAAATGGATAAAAAACATGACCTAGACTAGACGTTCAGGAGTGATGAATTTCCAAAACAATACATCATGATCTGTATAGCATATTAACTAACAACTTGTTCGCAGGCAGCCAGCGGGACACATTTTACGCCAAAATACTGTTGGACACAATAGATAGCAATAAAGTAGCAAAGTTATCTACATACCTAAACATCGCAGCGAGTCACACACAAAAAAACTCATAAAAACTGCACTGCGCATCAATGAATGAACTTATGAGATTCAGAACTTGAATCTCATAGAAAATGGAGTGAGTGAGAATTTTTTTTTCTTCTTTTTTACGTTTGGAGTTTATAACTGCTGGCATCTAGCGGCAAACAAAACGTCCTCAGTCGTATTTGTGTAAGAGGAGGTGGGTTGCGATGCCCAGTGGATTTAAGGAGTTGTGTGTCCAGTTACGGGGCTACATATTATATACTAATCTGTGGCTGAATACTGTTTAAAAACTTGACTACCATGCGAGTTTATTGTAATCGATGGACACAGTGAGAGGCAGGAAAAACCGGGTTGTGTCGTGGAGAGATGAGATGGCACACTTCTCGAGCCTTGATGTGTGTGTGTATGTATGTATGTGTGTGTGTGTGTGTGTGTGTGTGTGTGTGTGTGTGTGTGTGTGTGTGTGTGTGTGTGTGTGTGTGTGTGTGTGTGTGTGTGTGTGTGTGTGTGTGTGTGTGTGTGTGTGTGTGTGTGTGTGTGTGTGTGTGTGTGTGTGGTGTGTGTGTGTGTGCGTGCGCGCGTCCATGACACGGGCACCGGGACATCACACTGCGCTAAGAAATTGGTTGCGAAGCTTCACATTATCCTATCGTCTTTATGGTCTCGCGTGATGAATGCTACGCCGCGCTAGACCGAAGCTGCAGTCGCCCGAGCCGCCCCACCGATGCAGCGCTGGATGGGAGTGTGATACCATACTGAGCTAGAAATGAACTTAGATTTTAGAGAGGAGATAGGCAAGCCAATCGAGAGGTCCCCCGTCGGCCCCGTGTTGGCGTATAGTGTTATATTGATGGAGGGAAAATATTTAATTCATAAGCCGTGTTTCACCCACTCGTTTGCTGCTTGGTAAAGAACAACGGCGAGGGTTGAGGTCTTGCTGGGTTACTTCTTCCCCTCCCCCCCCAACCCCCTTCTAGCTCCTTTCCACACACTTCTCTGTCTGGCTGTCGATCTGAGAACTTCCTTTGTTAGCTTGTCTTCACCTCCCTCTCCTCAACTTTTGCCTGCCCCCTTCTCTCTCTCTCTCTCTCTCCCTCTCCTCTCTCTCTCTCTCTCTCTCTCTCTCTCTCTCTCTCTCTCTCTCTCTCTCTCTCTCTCTCTCTCTCTCTTCTCTCCTCTCTCTCTCTCTCCTCTCTCTCTCTCTCTCTCTCTCTCACACACACACCCTGCCACACACCCTGCCCCCCCATCCCCTGCCACACACCCTCCCGTGACACAACACCTAAATACTGAACAAGCACCCCACCCAGCCTCCACCCTGACCAGCACCACTCAGCCCAGCACTGAACTCATCTCACCCCGTCAACCCTTGGACCTACTGTATGACCATCCCACTCCCGCCCGCTTCTTACCTGCCCCTTACCCTTCCCCGTTCACCTCTCCAACACCCCGCCCCGCTACGAGTCCCACCGTGATACCAATAACGATCAACACTTCCTGCCACACACAGCACAAACAAATTGCAAGTTTTTGGCACACAAGGAAAACTATACTGGGAGGTTGCGAATCGAATGACTATGTTGTCACAATAATAATCTGATCAAAAAATTGCCTTACATTCATCGTTTTATATATTATATATATATATATAATTATATATATATATATATATATATATATATATATATATATATATATATATATATATATATATATATATATATATATATTATAATATAGTATAATGTATAACAGTTTTCCGAGTAGATATGATAATGCATCAGCTAAATAGAGAGTGGAAGAGAAATAAGAGTTGAAATTATAGCCCGGCATCCCTTTACCCGCCTGGCTTCTCTCCGCCAAATCTCAAAGTCATGCACAAAATATTTAGCGGATGCCTCGCCGCTGCTCCGTTTTAGCGCGAACAATGGGCCAAAGCGTCCCACGGCGTGAGGTAATTGCACTTCATGTTTTTATATAAGTCAATTAGCATATTTAATTACGATCACGCTGACCACCACTCTGGCCCCTGATATACTGGTACCGATATATTCTGGCTGAAATATTAGGCATGATATATCAGTCGAAGAGCTCGATCAAACCCGCTACTTGGACGCCCCTGCTCCTCCTCCCGTTTATCAAGGAGCAGGAGAGAGACGAGCCAGCGGAGTGACGTGGCTGGCACCCCCTCGCTGTGACTCACTACCATCACATTGCCCAGGCGTCCACGGAGCCCAGGTGTGGCACAATAGGTTGACATAAAAAGGGGTTGAGTGGAGTACCTCGCGGGTGTGGGGAGGGAGCTGAGTGGCGAGGTGAAGGATGGTTCTTGCACCGTGCACTGAACACCCTGTAAAAATACACTCCATTTACACCTACGTTGCCTTCCGTCTTGGCCACAAACGCCGTTATCGCCTCTAGCTCAACTTCTACCCCAGCTTTTAACCCTTTCATGCCCAGATCTTTCCTTTGATATATAAAATCGTCCGTTGTTAGCCATAAAATTACGAAAAGTAACTTAATATACCAAATTAGCTGGTGGACAAGGATACTAAATAGGTCATATCTATAAAATATTGTTTATATTAATTAAAATCGTTACATGGTAGCCAAATTACAATGGAAATTACGGTCTGGGCCTCAAGGGGTAAAATTGATGAAAAGTTCCGGCTGGGTGTCGAGGTGGTGATGCGCAGAGAAACCCGACGTGAGGTTGTGAAAAGGCGTCCGGTGATCCTCGGTGGGCGGTCTGAAGGTGGTTATGACGGCTGGCCGGGAGGTGTGAGCTGCCTGCGCCTCACTTAAACACCGCGCACATTATCACAGCGTCTGACTAGGGAGGAATCTACTGGTTGAAAAAAAAAGGCCTTGTGTTCCTGCAGTAAACCTCTCTTTCGCAAGAATTCATGTGGACGGCCCATGAAAAATATTTATTATCAATATCATTATTTATCCAAATTACCATTTTTATCATTATTATTACTACCAGAAATTACCCGTAATAGCCAAAGTATGATAGTTAGAAAAACAATCAGAAAGGTTTTGTACACATAACACATAGCTTTACGGTGTGTGTTCGTGGATGGAAATAACATAAGTAGCAGTCTTTAAGTTAACAAAGAAAGGACTGGGTGACGAGGAAACTATGAGATAATGTTCTCAAATCTTTTCAATGCCTTTTTCTCTCTCTAAACCTACTCATCATAGTTTTCATGTTATTAACATCATTGTCACGATAACACACGGTGAATACCCGGCTAATACCATGATGTTCTTGTCGCAGGTGAACCGGCCGCTCACCATGAAGAAGGAAGGCATCCAGACCCGCAACCGCAAGCTGAGCTCCAAGTCAAAGAAGAAAAAAGGGATGCTCTGTTTCCCGGACATGCTGAAGCCCCTGGACAAGGGTGGCTTTGGCGGCTTTGGCACCGGCGGCTTTGGCACCGGCGGCTTTGGCACCGGCGGCTCTGGGTTCGGCTCCATGTCCCACTACATGTACGGCGGCCAGATGCACGGCTCCTCCATGGCGGGCGGCTTCATGTCGGGGCCGCCCATGCATGGCATGTCGGGGGTCGGCCTCGGCCTCTCCTCCACCTCACAAATTCAAATCCCCTCAAGCCTTGGACTTCAGCACCAAGTGGTGAGTCCTCGTTGACTGAATCAAATTACAGTCAACATGTCTGACCTTCAGAATCTGTATAATGCCTGGGCTACACTGTATTGTTATCGCGACTTCGTATCTCAAGCTCTCAATATCACAGCTTTAACATTGTTCACGTCTTCCTCTCTAACATTGTATGAGAAAAAAATAAACTGTGTGCCACAATATTACACTAATTTCGTGAATGATGACATTAATTATACACTAATACCAAATATGACCGGTCTTATATGCCTTAGCTTACACCGGTAAATATGTGTTGAATGCTATTTTGTATTATTTTTGTTTCACAGAATGGATGGCGAAATGACTACACATGACCTGACGTCCTTCCCGTGACCTTGTAGTGGGTGTGATGCTAGGCGAGGCACCAACTCGTCTTCTGCATCGTGCTGGCCAGCCACCCTGGTGCCGCCGAGGACCTCCCTACGGTGGCAGCAGTGGTGACCATGGTGGTAGCTCAGCAAAACCCAGCGTCTCCATGCCGCTACAATCCCTGGACACAGTTACATTCCTTTCTTAGGCATGGAACATTGTTTTGCTTGTAATTCCTTTTTGTGTCACATCTGGTACGCTCCCGCAGCGGCTGTTCTAGAGCCTCGGCCGGGCAGCGTCGACTTCATAGATAAATGTTGTCTGTTGAGGCGAACTAAATAACACAAAAGAAATGTAGTGTCAGTCATGTCCGATACTTCGAAAAAAAAAAGGATCAGTTACGACAAAAAGGGTGTATCTTAACTGATCTTTACAATTTTCGCCAATTCAAGTATGCGGTTGGTGACAAGCCGCGATTTACCAGCAGCTCTGGTTCTCGTAACGATTCTCTAATATGTGAAATATTTCAATATCTTCGTGGCCCTGCCACATACATTTACCCGAGCCTCGCTAGAGCTCCTAATCGAATGATATGCCATAAAGCCTGAAATATTTTTGTGTGTTTAATATACAAATAAAGAAACCATTCTTGTTGTGATGTAAATAAATTATATAGCATATTTTAAGCGTCAAGAGCATATCTCTAAGCATTGGATGCACCGTGTGGTGGCATTATTATTGCCAATAGTCCAGAAATGTTATATTTGGTCTTGTGTTCTCCGTTGCTGTGTTACGTGATTACCTGAACGCCCCCACCGATCCAGTCAAGGAGGTCTTCGAGACGATAGTTTTCTTTCAGTAAGTGCTTGGCGAAGGTGGCTGTGGCTGCGGAGTGGTGCCCCTGCCAACACCCACCAGAGCCTCGTCACACCACAACGCCAACACATACGTACTATAAAAAAAATATCAATACTTCCTATGACGTACAGACTTCATCGTACTTCATGTTGAAGATGTCCTATTTGAGAAAATACATTCCAACAACGAAGGTATTCATGCCAAGATGTAAGATACCATGATGTAAGGTACAGACGAGCCATACAGCCAAATGTCACTTTCCACGGGATGCAACATTATCACCGTCATCATATCGTCGTCAAGAATAGAGATGAATACGAGCATTACATACATCATTACTTCTAGATT
>JACEEZ010005642.1:0-7500 GCA_016584305.1 Chionoecetes opilio | reverse complement strand
GAGGAAAAGAGAATGAAGAATAATGGGAAGGTAAGGGAGAGGTAACGTGAGAGAAACGTAAAAGAATGATGGACAAGAGAAGGAAGGTAAGGAAGATAGAGGAGGAGGTGAGAGGGAGAGAGAGAGAGAAGGGAGGGAGGGAGAGAGAGAGAGGGAGAAGGAGGGAGAGCGAGGCAGTACTGTGATTTGTGGCTGGACGATGGTGGTGTTAATGGGCCTCTCCTCCTCCTCCTCCTCCTCCTCTCCTTCCTCCTCCTCCTCCTCCTCCTCCTCCTCCTCCTCCTCCTCCTCCTCCTTTACTCATCTCTGACCCTATTTTCCTACTCTCCTTCATTTATCTTCCTCTTTCGTTATATTAAATCATTTTATCTTATTTAATTCTATATTATCTAAAACAACATTATTTCATTTTCAATATCATCCTTCATCAATTATAATTATTTATCCTTTATTCAATTATCGAATATCATTTCTATTATCATCATTTGGACAACTTTACAGATGATAATTGTTTTCTTAAGAGAGAGGAGATAAAAAAAAAGAGTGAGCGAAAGAAAAGAGAGAGAGAAAAAAAAACAGCGCTTACAATTTAGTATGCTTGTTTGGCTCAATAGTTAATAGTTAGTTAAATAGTTTGGCTCACATAGTTAAAAGTTAGTTTGGCTCAATAGTTTATTAATTTCCTCCTTTCAACACATCTTTCATTCCTTGTGACTTTCGAAAATTCCATTCTATTTCAAGGTCTCAGGCTTAAAATGATGCCTATGTTTACCTGATAATATAGTTAACTAGTATGATAAAATACAGCTAATATTTAGAAGAACCGTAGTATTCCCTTCTCCTGGCATCAAATAAGATGACGTGTACGCGGGCGGCTGACAATATCATTCCTATTATCATCATTTGGGCAACTGGTCAACATTCTACAGATGATAATTGTTTTCCTAAGAGATAAGAGAGTGAAAAAAAAAAGGAAGGAGAGAGAGAGAGAGAGAGAGAAGAGAGAGAGAGAGAGAGAGAGAGAGAGAGAGAGAGAGAGAGAGAGAGAGAGAGAGAGAGAGAGAGAGAGAGAGAGAAAGAGAGAGGAGAGAAGAGAGAGAGAGAGAGAGAGAGGAAGAGAGAGAGAGAGAGAGAGAGAGAGAGGAGAGAGAGAGAGAGAGAGAGAAGAGAGGAAGAGTGAGAGAGAGAGGAGAGAGAGAGACGAGAGAGAGAGAGAGAGAGAGAGAGGAGACCAGTGATAGCAATTTAATATGTTTGTCTCAACAGTTGAATCACCATCACTTTTATATATTTCCTCCTTTCAGCACATCTTTCATTCCTTGTGCCTTCAAGACGTGGACGCAGGCGAGTGACGACCTGCCTTGCCTGGGACGCCGCGCCACCGTGCGTTTTGTCGTCAGGCCGAGGTGGTCTCTCGAATATTTATCTCGGTATTTAGTGCACAATAGATTGTCATTGTGTAAAATAATACGACAGTTAGATGGCAGGGATCCGACTTTATGGCAGAATAATTCAACAGTGTTTATACCATCGTTTATTTCGGGCGACACTCCTAAACGGATCAGCTTTATTTGATTCGCTACGAGTCTGTTTTTCTAACTGTTCTCGCCCACCGTGGGATTCAATACTGACAATGCGTGAATAATTTACAATGCACAAGAGATATCCTTACGTATCTAATCTACTGTTTTCCTACATAGATCCGCATATTCCTTGTAACACGTCTTACCTGTCTCGTTGTCTGTGTATATTTAGACTAACACCTGTTTTATTTTTCTATTTTTTCTGATTTTGCTTTGCCTAAGATTCGCTGTTGTGCTGGCGAGCTGTAGACTGCCACTCCCGCACCCTCTTGGTAGATGTGTCACCACCACCACTACTAGTCACTACCCACCCAGTACCATCCCATCCCCTACCACTACCCACCCAGTACCATCCCATCCCCTACCACTACCCACCCAGTACCATCCCATCCCCTACCATTACCCACCCAGTACCATCCCATCCCCTACCATTACCCACCCAGTACCATCCCATCCCCTACCACTACCCACCAGCCACTTTCTTCTCGACGCTATAAATATTCGCCGCCATGCACCCGATACACATGTGACGCGGCTGCACCTTTACTAAACTGTTTCTTTAATGAGGTGAAAAATGCTGCCCCCTTGCTGCTTACTGACTGATATTTGATAGCAGGAGAAGGGAATACTACACTTCTTCAAAATTTCAGCTGTATTTTATCATAGTTAACCATCTTATCAGGTAAACATAGGCATCATTTTAAGCCTGAGAACTTAAAATAGAATGGTATTTTCACCTCATTAAAAAAAATAGACAATAGGGGCGAGGCGTCAGGTGGTGACCTTGCAGTGCGTGACATACCGCGCGTTCCGAGGTCTTGTTCAAGGGTCCTAACGAGGTCTTTAGTAGCCCCATGCTGCACTGGTGTAAGAAAGAGGAACTTCTTTATTAGCAGGAACAGGGGACAGGCGCCATGCTCCATCAATTCTAATGAGGCCAGATTTTTTTCCCTAATGTTCTTTTACAGCTTAATATGTTCCTATTAACTGTCTTAACCTGTGGCAAGTAAGGTCATCGCTACGGCCATGTGTATCATTGGCTTTACACAATAATACATAGAAAGAACCTACGGTACTTGGTCAGGTAAACAAAATTCCTGAGTCCGTCGTGGTCTGCTGGAACGCTGAGTGGAGCGTTTGTGGTTTTATTCGGATTTCTTAAATACCACAGCAGGATTTTAGAGGCAATAAACGATGAGGGAATGAGATGAAGACCTTCGGGAAACATGTTACGTACACAACTTTCCTTACTTGGGGTGTACATTTGACATGAAATCTACATCATCTTAATGTGCAGATAACTAATTGATAAAGGGAAGTGTAATTAATAGAACGACACGTTTCATTCACAAAATTTATGTTTATATGATTCCCCGAACGGTAATATTGGGACCCAAGAATGTTACCTTGACTGTCAACCTCACTGTTTCATATCTCGCCTTTCATGCTAATAATAAGCCGTTGATAACTGCGACAGAAGGAATCTTAAAGGCATTTAGCTGCAACGCGACAAAACTAATTAATTGAGTCGTATCTTAATAGTGTCACCAAAAAAAAGGCTAAATATTCTCCAGCAGTGAAAATAAAAGCCATTAAGAGAACCTGGCTTTTACAGCATAGCTCGCAGAATAGTGGTTCTTCGACACCTGACGACAAAAATGCCTTCACTCAATTAACTAAATTCAAATCAGTTCCTCCATTTGAGTCTCACTACTGCGAGATGATTCCCTAATTTCTCTCCACCCTCCTCCTTTGTGCACCTGTTAGCGGTGTTTTACTCTTGTTCCCGTCATCCCCTCTCTCCTCCTTTCCTCCTCGTACACCTCACCAATCCAGTTGAGGAATGCGTGGGATGTCGAGCCTCTACATCGGCCACAATGTTTCCTGTTTATACGATTATCCGGGTATGTGAGGCATCCAGGAGCCGCCAGATGCCCGTAATGAGATCTCTTAAGGCGATTAAACAAGGGTCTTCGCTCAACGATTTACAATGTCACTTTCTGCATGATTTGTGTCTAGGTGGCGGAGCGCGGCTAAGCTGTCCCTTCCCTTCTCTCTCCCTCCTTTCCTCCCTCCCGCCCTCGCCATGGACACCTGCTGGACACACAGACACTCAACACCTTCACAGCTTTAGATTATTTCTTCCATCTTTTTATTGTGCAATTTGACAAGATAATACTATTACCAGTGTTTGCATTGGAGAGAGAGAGAGAGAGAGAGAGAGAGAGAGAGAGGGAGAGACGAGGAGAGAGAGAGAGAGAGAGAGAGAGAGAGAGAGAAGAGAGAGAGAGAGAGAGAGAGAGAGGAGAGAGAGAGGGAGAGAGAGAGAAGAGAGAGAGAGAGAGAGAGAGAGAGAGAGAGAGAGATAGTGTACACGTTACTGCCTTAATGTAAACGGTTTTGTTCTACTTACATATATTCACTCAAAAATTCAGTTGATTGGCGCCGGTGTGTTGTGCCGTCAAGAGGAACGTGGCTGACTATATACATCGCCCCGCTATGTCCAGTACGAGTCTCCCTCCACTCCTCCGACCCAATCTTTCTACCACTAGCTCGATAATGCTTTGTTTATCCACGCCTGAGGGAGTCCATTACCTCCGAGTCTACATGTATTAATTCCCTAGCTTCTGTGCTTCCCTTCGCACGCATATGCTAAACCAAAGACTACGTATACAGTAGTCTTTGGCTAAACCTAACTATCCAGCTAATTACTAAACTAAACCTTAACTATCCAGCGCGCTTCCAATGCTGCCTGCGTGTTACGTGAGATACATTGCCCAATAATGGAACTTTTATTTGCTACAGCGAGGCAATACTTTCGATACGACCTGTCAATTTGCACGTCTAATTGCAATGTCTGTCACGTCACGTATTTTGTCAGTGGCGGGTTTATGTTGTTTATGTTATATATTATGTTGTTTATGTTGTTGTTATTTATGCTGTGTTTATGGGAGTTCAGCGCCAAGACAATGACATCTTTGATCCGCCGCCTCCACTCTCGTCCGACTATATACTCCCTTCTGCTCGCACATCCGGGTAACAGGCGAGTCATCAGCTTACCACCAAACAATTACAGTGTAGCATGAAGCTGCGCCGGTCAGGAGTGCCTTTAAGGACTTTATGACCACAAGAAAAAAAATAGGAATGCGAATGTAAGTACAAAAGTCATCACTGTCAACAAATGAACATAATAAATAAATGACTAATGCAGACAATATCTAAAAAAATAAGTATAAGTAGGTATAAAAGCATGCCTGTCCAGTAATAAAGGTGGACATTACATGCTAACACACATAGGTGGTCTGGCGCATCTCCTGTCCTTTGGTCGGTAAACTTAATATAAACATTGGAAACCACATTGATTAAATTACCTCACGACTGCACCCCAACAAATCCAGAAGCAAAGACACTGTTGTTAAAAAGATTAGGAATACTCAGCGAGTCACCCTGGGCCACGCAGATTCCACAATGACTGCTCAGAAAAACGAGAAAGCCTTCTGAAAGTGATGGTATCGGAGGTAAGGATGTTTGCGCTGATTCCATTGCCAGAGATACCATCAGTCGTGAATGCCGTAATGAACGCGTGAGTCGCGGAGAGGTTTACTGGGGGAGAACATAAGATCCGGCATGGATGTGGGAGGCAAGCAGGCAGATGGAGAGATGTAGGAGCACGAAGGAGCAAAGTAATCGTAGAAATGTACATGAAACGAACATAAGATCAACATCATGATCTTGTGCATGGGGTTGTGTGCTACTCAGTTCAACAGTATTCTCTTTGGAAACTGGGTGGACACAATCTATACAAGAATGTTTTTTTATTATTATTTAAACAGTTATTAATTACACATATGGCTTAAACGGTGGATAAGTTAAGGCAGTAAGTGTTCAGAAAGCTATAGATGTCCTCGTTATGTGTGTTTGTGTGTGAAGAAGGGAGAGGATTTGCCATGTTCGGGGTCGTGTGCGCGTTCTGTGTCTTTTTTTGTTATTGCTTTCCTTTCCCGTCATAGCAAAGGCAATTTTCAATTCAATACAATAATCATGCAAGGACAAAATCACAAAAAACCCGCTTACAGAACGATGTCCTTATGGTTGACGCCCAACATTCCTGCATCAAACACTCGCCATGGCACGCGAATGAGTTAAAAACTACAACAATTAGTGCAAGTTTGCCCAAAGACGACATATATATTACAATACTGCAATACTCTGGGTGTTCCCCTGACAATTATCATCAATAAATATTACTGTTCAATTTACTGTCGCGACTGACAAATCCATGACCAGCTAAACATTGGTGCTTCTACCCTTTAATGTGGTAATTAATGGCAATAAAGTCCGTGTTGAGCAAAACTTATGCGGCGTGCGAGCTGGCGTGTGCGTGCCAGGGATGCTTTCGGCTGCCCTGTCTTATTAGCGGCAAGGCTCGAGGCGCGGCAGCAGGACCTGAGACTACACTCCAGCCTCTTCTCCCACCAATAAAAACAACATATATTTTCACGGTATTCTCCCTCGCGAACTCCCTTACGTAAACTACAGAATGCATAAAAAGTAGCAGTATGATTAGTATTTGAGTAAGTAGTATTATGATTAGTAGTTTATAATTAGTATTTGATTATACACGTACACTGGCATTATGGTTCTCTTACCCCGAACTAAACTGGCCCACCCCCATTTCTTTAATCTCTTACTGTCTTCTTTATAGGGACTGGCAACTGAGTGGGCTTCTTGTTACCTCTTTTTTGTGCCCTTGGCCAGTCCTTTGTGATGTAAAAATATATAAAAAAATTATATATATATATATATATATAATAAAATAAAAAATATGGTAAGGATCGGAGCCCACCACGACGCCCCAAAGGTCAGAGGTCAGGCAGTGCTTAATTAATGAACCAAAATGCAACGCCAAGACCTGTACCGTGGTAAAGACGAATACCAAAGTGCTTCATTATGGTAAAACGGTAGGAATCTCACCCACAAATAGCGCTAGAGACTGTTGATAAAATGACATAACTCCAGCAATAATAACAATATTAGAAAATTAAATAAAAATAATAATAAATATAATAATAATAATAACAACAACAACAAAAACAACAACAACAACAGCAGCAACAACAACAGCAACAACAACAACAACAAAAACAACAACAACAACAGCAAACAACAACAACAGACAACAACAACAACAACAGCACAACAACAACAAAACAAAACAACAAACAACAACAACAAAAAAGCACAACAAAAACACAGCAGCAACAACAAAAACAAAAACAACAAAACAAAACAACAACGCAGCAACAACAACAACAACAAACCCAAAAACACAACAACAACAAAAAACAACAACAACAACAGCAGCAAAAAACAACAGAACAACAACAGCAACCACAACAAAAAACAGCAGCAGCAACAAAACAACAACAACAACAAAAAAACAACAACAAAAACCCAAACAAAACAACACAACAAAACAACAACAACAGCAGCAGCAACAACAACAGCAACAACAACAGCAGCAGCAACAACAACAACAACAACAACAACAACAACAGCAACAACAACAACAACAACTGATCGGCTCAGAAAATTCGATCAAGAAAATCTTCCATCGACCTGATGAAGGCAAAAAAAAAAAAAAAAAAAAAAAAAGTGCATCTCGTTACTTGCTTTGAGATTAAATAATTTGAGAATGATTTATCTACACCGCTGACCTTTTGTGGTGGGAGGAGGAGGATGAGGAGGAGGAGGAGGAGGAGGAGGAGGAGGAGTAAGAAAAAGACGAAGAGAATGAAGAAGAAGGAGGAAGAGGAGTAATAAGAAGACGAAGAAGAAAAAAAAGAAAAAAGAAGAAGAGGAAGAAAATGTAGCAGATAAAAAAAAAAAAAAAAAAAAGAAAAAAAGAAAGGGGGAA
>JACEEZ010005641.1:0-27328 GCA_016584305.1 Chionoecetes opilio | reverse complement strand
TATATATATGTATATATATATATAGTATATATATGATATATATATATATTAATATATATATAATTATATATATAATAATATAATATAATATATAATATATATATATATTATATATATATATATTGATATGTTAATATACTAAAAATTACTAAAAATGAAGCAATAGCAATATTAGTATTGATGAGATTACATTAAATAAATTAGAACTGACTCATGAAATATGTCTTAGTTCATTTCACATGGGTAATTAATCAATAAAACGTGAATTGAATGTTTTCACCAGCAAATTAATGTCATTAAGTGATGGAATTAATTAAATTTTCATGAAGTGTCAGCTCAGTGTATGTTTTAATCTCACCTAAATATATAAATGTAGAAACAGCGGAAGCAGAATATTCTTCCTCCAAGAAGCCAGTTGGTAGGTTGGTAAGGTTGGCGGATGAATGGTCAGGCAGTCAGAGATGGGGTGTGGCGCCTGTGGTATGTCCCGTCCTTGAGCTTGAATTTGAAATGGAGGAGGGCGGCGGGCGTCTAGTCAATGGGCGGCGATGTCTCATAAACTACCACGCCCACGTCCGTCCTTTATCTATCCAAGCCTACGTCCTTTTACGTCCTCTATCCAATTTGTACGTCCACTTCGGTTGAGTCTTTCTTTCTTCCAGTATGTGGATCACGAGGTCGTGGTTGAAGGGGTAGAATCACCTTCTCATCAAACTGCTTTTTGATATTTGTATATTTGTTTGTTTGTTTTTGTTTTTTTCTATATATATAGTCCATGTGTGTGTGAGTGTAGGCGAGACAAAGAGTAGTGGAGCGAGGGTGGAAGATGGTTGGCAGTGGGAGTTTTGAGGGGTGAGGAAAAGGTCTTCGCGGTATAAACAAACAGCTGCCTTTCTCCGTTTCACCTCTTGAACATTCATTGTCACTCCTCCTTTTGTCACTTGTATTCGCTCACAGTCTCGTTTTCAGAATGTATCGTCTTGTGTCAAAAAAAAATTGTTGTTGTATTGTGCAACAATGAATACTGGTAATGTTCAGATCTCACGTTCACCACCATCATGTTAGCTGTTTATGTGGTACTAACATATTACTTACTTGTTTTGTAAGTATGGAATCGAGCCGAGCGGATAGGGCGATTATAAAGATGGGGTGAGATTTATATGATTATTATTGCTTAATCATAATACACATGTATCGGCCTGGTTATGGCACGATGAGATCAAGAGTCAATTTGCACAAAGGTATAACCACAACACAAAGAGTTCCTCGACACAACAAGACAGCACACACACGTCCGGACAGTATTACAATCTCTTCTTCTCTGAGGTCCCTGGTGCGGTCGTGGTTGAGGCTGGGCGTCAGGGCGTGCCTCTGGGGGTGTCAGGTTACAGGGTGTAGTCTTGTCCCCGTAAGGTGGAGCCCCTATGTGGAACGGGTAGACGTCGCACTACGTCGGCATGGGCGTGTTACAGATACAATAACTTTAACATGGATATCATTAGAGAAAGTGCATGCCTTAAATATATATAATTGTAGGGATAAACATATCTACCTAAACATATCTACCTACAAAGCCAACATTCTGACGCTATATTTATTGCCAGGTGGCCAGGCGGTGAGGCTGGAAAAAATCATGATTAAAACTTCTCGAGTCCCTAGCGAAGGATGGCGAGGGAAGATATGAAGTTGGTAAATTGACTCATTTGTAGCGCTGACTGGCAAGAGAAAGGAACTGATTGTCGTGGTCACAAAGTTATACACAAGAAGATAGAATGAAGAAAAAATAGATGAATTGTAATAGCTTTGTGGTCGTGGTTTGTCTTGTGTGTGTTCACGTAACTGTTCCAGGGACTCTGTGGCTGAATTTTTGTGTCAAACAGCCTTGACCCGCCCTGCCCTACCTCACCTCACGCACACACTCTCAGGCAACGCTTCTCATCACTTCCTGAATTTGCACAACGCTTCAAGGACTCACACATTCGTATAATCATTATGTTGGTGGGCCAAATTATGCATGCTCGCACACAAGACGCCAATTAATTTAATAGTAGAAATAAGCGTCAATTTGAATATTTCTTGCGTTGTAGGAATATTGGAGAAGATAAGTGAGAGGAAGGAGGAGAGAGAGAGAGAGAGAGGAGAGAGAGAGAGAGAGAGGAGAGAGAGAGAGAGAGAGAGAGAGAAGAGAGAGAGAGAGAGGAGAGAGAGAGAGAGAGTAGAAGAGGAGAGAGAGAGAGAGAGAGAGAGAGAGAGGAGAGAGAGAGAGAGAGAGAGAGAGAGAGAGAGAGAGAGAGAGAGAGAGAGAGAGAGGAGAGGAGAGGAGAAGAGAGAGAGAAGAGAGAGAGAAGAGAGAGAGAGAGAGAGAGAGAGAGAGAGAGAGAGAGAGAGAGAGAGAGAAGAGAGAGAACGAGAGAGAGAAGAGAGAGAGAGAGAGGAGAGAGAGAGAGAGAGAGAGAGACGAGAGAGAGAGAGAGAGTGAGAGAGGAGAGAGAGAGAGAGAGAGAGAAGGAGAGGGAGAGAGAGGAGAGAGAGGATGAGAGAGAGAGAGAGAGTAGAGAGAGAGAGAGAGAGAGAGAATAGACGGAGAAAGTCGTTTCTCTAACATCTGCTCTCATTTTTCCTTCCGTTTACATTTTTGTTTAACGTTTAACGTTTAACATTGCGGCCAATTATTTGTAGTGGAGAGAAGTGCGTGATCTGAACCCAGTGTTTTGAAGTCGCTAGCCTTGCCTGGCTGCGGAGGGTGTGTCGTGTCGATGGCTCGTGGTCGGTGCCTCTACTGCACCGCATTGTACTTAAAAACTACAGGGTCCTCAAATCGGTAATTTCCTTGATCACATGTTATAATCTTATCGTCATACATTAGTGTTCCCAGGAGGACGTCAGCGAGGGGCTGCCTGTTCTCCCAAGTCAAGAATAAACCCTCAGACATCCCTTATATCAAAGAAACTTCAAAATTGTGTGCCAATTATGGCCAGGAATATTTATAATAGTAACATGAACTGTTTCACGAAAAAATTTGATTGTTTTTGTGTTGCAGGGGTTGCCTTGTGCATTTTTTACATCTGAAAACTCTTCCAATTTTGTTCTAACATGTTTTCTGCTACGCAAACACAGCCAGAGGCGTGACGTCAATTATTCTGCCTTCTAGCGGGCATGCGTGTATTCCCGAGAATGTCCTGTTTTTTTCTCCTTCTTTTTTTCTTGAAACTGAGTTAAGTAAAAAAAAAAAATGAGAGCAGTAATCAGTTCTCACACTCAAGGCGGAAGGGAAAGAGCATGGCGTGCGGGGACGTGCCCCGCAAAAACACAGTTTTTTTCTAGAACCTTTTTCCTTTTAAGTATTTTTAACAATTAGCTTTCCTTTTCTCCGTCCCAAATTTACTTTCTCAGGGGTTTTCTGGCTGCATCAGCTTTAATAATCACTATGCTGCCCATAAAACCCTGCGGGTTTCCCCGTGATCCTCTTTTTAAGTAACGAACACTGGGAACTTTGGCGTCAATTTTTTGGGGGAAAACTGTATTGTCTAATGTGAAAAGATCGCATTGAAGTCATCTGAAAAACTCAATTTCCACCGACGATGCTCCCGACTTCAAAAGGGCAGTGCAGAGGTAGGTTGAGAGAGGGGGATGGGGGAAAGGGGGAGGGGGTTTCCCCGGCCCAAGAATGCGCTCGAGGCTTCAGGGCCCCGGTAATTTTTTAAAGTTTTTGTGTACGTCTTCTAAGTGGTTAGCGCTCTTTTTTTAACCAATGTGCCGGACGACAACCCTGGCGTGGAATGAGTCAGAGGGTGGGAGAGTGTCCCCTGCGCTTTTATTATTCCCCCGCCTTCCAGTATTGTCGCAGGGAATCCCAAAAAGGCACCACGAAAGGGGAAGGCAGGGGGGGTGGGCCAGGATGTTTATGGATGTAAAAAAAATTTATCAAGCAGGAGTGGGGTGTTTGGAGCGGTGGGGGATAGCCTGCCACCGTCAGAAGACAAAGTGGACCTAAGTAAAAGGGGCACTTTTCAGCTTCCCCTTTTCCCCGACCTCGTGTTCACGCCCAAAAATATTACCACAAGGGATATTCTTTTTCAAGTTCCTTTTTGAGTGATAAGTTTCCCATTCACACAATGTCACTTTTCTTATAAGATGTGGTTGTCTATCTCTACGAAATGCTTTTTTTTAAGACACATCTTAAAAAGAAATAAATTTTTTTTTGGGATTGTAGCGTTATTTTTTAAACAAAAATTTTAAAATAAATAAATGAATGGAAATTTCGGGGAAAAGGGGGGAGGGGAGAGAGAGGAGAGAGAAAAAGGAGAGAGGAGAAGAAGAGAGAGAGAAAGGGGAAGAAGAGGGAGAGAGGGGAGAGAGAGAGGAGAGAGAGAGAGATGAGAGAAGGGAGAGAGAGAGAGATAGAGAGAAGGAAAAAGGAGAGGAGAGAGAGAGAGAGAAAAAGAAACAGAGGGGAAAAAGAGAGAGAGAAGAGAAAGAGAGAGAAAGAGAAATAAACAGAGGAGAAAAGGGGGTGTAACCCATATAAATAAACCCCAAAAAAAAGGGCATAGGGGGGTGATTTTGGTGGTGATGGAATACTGATGATTCTATAAAAATTAAAAAAAAAACTCTAAAATTATTCATTTTCAGAAAAAAAATTTCCTTTACAAAAGATGTAAAAGATTAAAAAAAAGTCATAAATAAATGATGATTAGGTTACCATGGCGTGGCTGTGAAGCCCCCTGCTTCTGGAGGGAAGCGCCGCCCGCGTCTAGGGGCCAAAAGGGGCCCCAAACCCGTTCAGACCCTTCAGAAAAAATTTTTTCGTTTTTCTAAAACTACATCACTACTATCATAATACCTACAGAAATATTAGATTAAAAAACATTGGAAGGGGGTTTGGTCAGACCCCTCTGATGATTTTAAGGGTGTTGAATCAAACCCCTTTATGATTTACTCGGCCACTCTGATGATTGAAAAGGGTGTTGAATAAACCACCTTTTGATTGACTCAGGCCACTCTGATGATTTTAAAGGGGTGTTGAACAAAAACCCTTATGATTGACTCAGGCCACTCTATGATTGAAAAAGGGTTTTTAATCAAACCACTCTTTGATTGATAGGCCATCTGTGATTGAAAAGGGGTTGGGAATCAAACCACTTTATGATGACCAGGCCATGATGATAGGAAGGGGTGTTAGCTCTGGCCACTCTGATGATTTAAAGGGGTTGACTAAGCCACTTTGATGATTGACTCTGGCCACTCTGATGATGGGAGGGTGTTAGCTCAGGCCACTTGATGATTGGAAGAGTGTGGCTCAGGCCACTCTGATGATTGGAAGGGTGTTAGCTCAGACCACTCTGATGATTGGAAGGGTGTTGGCTCAGGCAATCCTGATTATTGGAAGAGTGTTGGCTCAGGCAACTTTAATGGCGGGAAGAGTGTATAATCAGGCCACTCTGATGACTCTAATGATGGGAAGATTGTTGACTCAGGCCACTTTTAAATGCCGGGACGAGTGTATAAGCAGGCCGCTCTGATGATTGAAAGGGTGTTACCTCAGGCCATTCCGATGATTGGAGGGTGTTGGCTCAGGTAACTCTGATGATTGCAAGGGAACCAGCTCAAGCCACTTTGATGACGGGAAAAGTGTATACTCAGGCCACTCTGATGATTGGATGGGGGGTGACTAAGGCCCCATTGATGGTAGGGAGGGGGCTGGACTAGGCAAATTTTGAGGAGTGGCAGCGGTCAACTCTACTTGGATGCAAAAATCTTCAAATGTAGCGGCCTCACGTGTTCGCCACGCCGCCAACAAGTTTTTGTGGGCGACGTAGCACTCCTTAGTGAAAGGAGCCGCGGCGAGAAGGATCGTTTCACCACAAACGAGGATGGTGGTGAAGGACGATATCAACTGAAACAAAGGGTCACCGGCTGGCCCATACAGGGTCACGCTGATTGTGTTTTGGATCACCTAACGATACATCCAAGTAACATTAGCATGTATAAGATCAATGTAATACTATTACCCTCATGTATTGATATTATCTGTTGACGTTCACTGACCTGCGTCACCATAACACAAGTGTGACATGTCTTCTGCTCACACACTAAACCATCAGCTATTAATTAACTAGTGAATCATGGGACTTTTATGTGTTATTGCTGTTGCTTTTTGCTGCCTTCCACTACAGCTTACTGCAGCCTGGTGTTGGGTGTTGTGCTTCTCTGGCTCACACACGACACAGTGTTTTCATGGCGTGCTGGCGGACACCCTCGTCACCACCACCGCCACCTTACTGCTTGCTTGCCTTTGTGCTCCATTATTTCAGGAACAGACTCGCACCACAGTACTAAACTTTAAAGTATTACGCGTGCAGAATTACTTAATAAGAACAGATCACAGGAGACCCGTCGCTCTACGTGTATAACGAAGGAATCTGCTGACACTACGCGCCGCCACATAAAAAAAGGTAAAAATGGGAGCATACGCTAAGCTGCGCGTTGCATTCGGTGCTCATCTTCGTGGCATTAGCACTTAGAGCCTGGGGTGGATGAGGACCCGTTACCCCGGGACACAGGGCTAGTGTGACACCCGTATTACCACAGTTACCTTCCCCAGATTACCCCAGGTACCCATTTATCAACAATGGATTGTTGATGTTTACAATTACATTAACAAACAAACAAGTAATTAATACAGTACTTCTAATTTTTGTTAGCTGCCGGTACTAATAGTAAGAAAAATAAAAAAAACATAGGTAGTACCTACATAAATATTAGGTACAATAATGTCAGCCACTAACGCCAAATGATTGATCGACCTCCAGTCGCCTTTCCGGTATTCAAGGAATACCGAGGCAGTGCTTTCCGTTTTGACCCCCCAAGGTATTTATCGACCCCCTGGAAGATCTCGTCGTACCCTAGGGGTCAACATTGACCACTTTGGGAACCCCTGGTCTAAGCAATGACTTCCTTGTCTGCTGTCTTGGAGTGAATATTTCTCAGTATTTCTTGAATCACTATTCAGCTCATTTTATATAATTAAGAATACAAAAGACTTTTATTCAAGACTATGTTACTCATGAATGCAAAAAAGATTGTATGTCAATGTTGTCTAATTAATTTCAAAAGGTAATATAGGCATGTGTATATATTTTTCTTAAATAAAAAAGGTGATGTTTTAATTTGTAATCAAATATAAAATGGTATGTCTATTTTTTTAAGATATAATGCGGTTATATTTTTTTTTCTACAGATATAGACAGGTGATTTAAATCTATATATTTTAGAATATGAAAATACTATTTAAATATATAGTTTCTACAAAAAATTGAAAAGTGATATTGTGTCTATATACTTTGAAGAGAAGGAAAGGAATATAAGAGTCTAAAAAAGGAAGGAAAACAATATACAAGTTTAAGAAAGGAAGGAAAACAATATACAAGTTTTCGAAGGTGGAAAACAAGAATACAATTTTAAAACAAGAGGAAAACAAGTATAAACGTATCGCCGGTTATGAAAACATTAAAAAATCAGCTCAAAAAAATAATCAAATTTTGTCGTCAGCGTTTATTTGTAACTTAAAGGTGCCCCATTTATCTAATGCAACCAATTCAAAAAATCCAGGGTCGAAAAAAGAAATTTTCAGATATGTCGGCAGTTCTGTTCGATTCAAGATTTAAGAGGGAAAATTAATATCTAAGGATAGCATTGTCTATCGATTTTTTCCCGCAGATAACTTAGGAAAAAATCAGAATAGAAAACAGACAGCTGACAGGCAAAATAAGAGAAAGAAAGTGAAAACACGAGGATTGACAAAGCATGTTTCATGAAAAAGATAGGAAAAGAGAGGAGAAGGAGAGAGAGACAGACAGAGAGGGCAGGAAGATAGAAAAGAAAGAGAAAAAGAGGGGAGAGACAGAAGAGAGAGAGAGAAAGAGAAAAGAGAGAGAGAGAGAGAGAGAGAGAGGACGAGAGAGAGAGAGAGGAAGAGAGAGAGAGGAGAAAAAAGAGAGAAAAACAGAGAGGAGAGAGAGAGAGAGAAAAGAGGAGAGAGAAAGAAGAGGAGAGAAAGAGAGAGAGACGGGGATCTACGCAACAAAATGATATTAACCAGAGGCGGTCAGGTAGACAAACGAACAAACAAAGATAAACAAACAAAAAATAAATAAAATAAACAGAGTGAAACAGCAAGGGGAAAAAAAAATCATGTTTTACAACTGCAACATTAAACACATTTCGTTTCTATAACGATGTATGAGTTTTCGGGATGACTTTAAAGCTTTTTCCATTAAAAGAAAATAGGGGCCCCCGCGCCGCTTGGGGGTCAGGCCTTCCTCTGATTGTGTATTTACAAACCCAATGCGGGCTGTTTAATTAGCTGTGATATCGGGCCTTTTAGTCGCAAACGGGGCCAGCCCATAATACGATACTGTTTCCCCTAAGTTTTTCAGATTTGAAACTTTTCCCTTGTGAAGTGAGAAACCGTGAGAGGGTTTGCCATTGGGTAGGTTAATTAATTAAATTTCCGACTGCGGGAGGTGGGGTTTTTATTCCTTTTTTGTGATTTGTGTAGCTTTGCCATAAGATATCGAATCTGAGACCAAACCCCTGTATGGGTGTGTGGGGGTGGGGGTGTTGGGGTGTGTGTGTGTGGGGTTTTTTGTGTGGTGTGTTCTGTGGTGCGTGCGTGTGGGTCTTGTGTAGGGGGAATATATATATATATATATATATGTAATGGAAAATTATATAATATATACATTATAAAATTATATATATATTATATTATATATATATATATATATATAAATATATATAATATATATAACACACCAACACAAATACACAAAAAACCCCCCAACCCCCCACCCCAAACCCCCCCATACCCCCAACCCCACACACCACAACACACACACAACACACACCCACACACACAACACAAACCAAACCACCACCCCAAACCACACAAACAAAAACCACACCCACACACACCACACACACAAACACACACCCACAAACACACACACCACACAACCAAAAAAACAAAACACAAACCCCAAAAAAAAAAACCACCCCCAAAAAAACAAAAAAAACCAAAACCCAAAAACCCAAAAAACCACCCCCAAACCAAACAAAAAAAAAAAAAAAAAAAAAAAAAAAAAAAAAAAAAAAAAAAAAAAAAAAAAAAAAAAAAAAAAAAAAAAAAAAAAAAAAAAAAAAAAAAATTTTTTAAATTGAAAAAAAATTTTTTTTATTTTAGAAAATTTAAAATAAATAAATATATGATATATTATAATTAAATGAAATAATTTAATTTTTAAAGAATTAAAATATATATAAATATATATATATATATATATATATATATATAATATATATTAATATATATAAAAATATATATATATATATATATATTTTAAAATTTTATAAATTTTATATATATTATATATATATTAAATATATATATATAAATATATATATAATATATAAAATTATATATATATATATATTATATATATATTTTAATATATATATTGTGTGGGGTCTGGTCTGTGTCTGGTCTGTGTCTGTTCTGTGTGTTAGGTGCATGAATTTGAGGACCTAAACGAATGATAGAATTTCTTTGATTTGGAGCAACATTTCGATTTGAAGCGGATCAAATCGAGGTACAGAAGTCTAAAAATTTAAACTGGGGTTTTTAAAGTTTATCAAAATTTTCCTGATGGGTGGGGAGATGCACGATGTTACATATATGATGAACGCGTGCGGGAAGATATTTTTTACATTTAATAATTTAAAAACGAAGGGAGAATTTTGATATTTTTCACTAATGATTTCCTTTTTTTTTTGCGTGTGTGTAGTGTGTGTTTTTTTGTTTTTGTGGTGCTGAAAAAAGAGAGGAGACAACAGACAAACAGAGAAACAGAGTAACTGAAACAAGCTAAAAAGAAAATCAATCGAGGGAAAGATCAACAGAGAGAAAACAAAAAGAAAATTTGTTGCTTTCCTTTTAAAGACCTTTTCGAAAAGAATCATCATCAAATATCATGGCGAGTAATGAAAACCCATTTCCCCCCCTCCACAAATAAAATGAAAATAATATGAGTGAAAGTCAACGAGAGGAAAAATAATAAAAGTTATTTTGTTTTGTTTTCCTTTTATGACCCTTAACAACAAAGGAAAAAAAAAGAGGAGATTGGGTTTTTTTTTTTAGTGTGAAGAGACTAAGAATTTTTAGGCCCGACTTGGACAGTATCTATAAGAACATCAGAAAATAAGGAAGCTACAAGAGGCCCCATAGACCTACCGAGGTAGTTCCTTTTTTTAAACTACCCACATCCACCTTTTATTCCATCCATGAATTTATCCAGCCTCCTTTTAAAGCACCCTTGATTTACCATTGACATTGCGACTGAGTCCCCTTCCATTTATTTGCCACCCTATTTGTGAAAACCCGTTTTTTCCCCATTTTTTTTTTTAATTACGCTTTTCCAGCTTTAATCCGTAGTAAAAAATTTTAAATTTTAAAAAAGGCGAAAATGGAGATAAATTATCGTGCGAGTATGATGATCTACTTTTTCTTCTACAGTTACGACCTCACTTCCTCTTACCTTTCCTTCAACAGTTACGACTCCTTCTAGTGCAGCGGCCGAGGCCAAAAAAGGGCCTTATTTAAGGAGTTACCCTCCACACTTTAGAACAAGGCAATGAGGTAGTGTTGACTCTTAGGATGTCTACTTTATGAATAATGATGTTTTACAGTCAGATTCTAATTAAAACATGGACATTTAACCCATTTAACCATAAAAAAATTTAGAATTTTTGAATATCTTAAAAATGTATTTTGGCACTTATAAAGATTACTTACACAATTAGGATGTCACTTTATGAAAAAAAATGGATGTTAAACAGTCAGATTCTAAATTAAAACATGGCCATTTAACCCATCATAACCATAAAAAATGAGTGTTGGATATCTAAAATTGGTATTTTGGCATTACAAAGATTACTTAAGTATTACACCATCATGTCTTACTATCATCTCCGACTTCATCGCCATTTGCCACTCACTATCTCCGGCCGATTCGCATCTCCACCACAGGAACAAATGTCAATGCACTCAAGGCAGCAATGACACACTCGGCATTTTGATCCCGACAACCTTTGTCAGTGCAGTACAAATGAGTTAGGTCTTAACCTCTGCTGGTGGCGATTCATGCTTTTACATTGTGGACGCAGTTCATCCTTTGCATTCACATGCCAACCATGGCAACTGGGTCTAATGTGTCAGGTTTTGCGATGTGACTCTGACCCCACACTGCTACCTTGGTATGGGCACGCCCATACATGTTGTTTCGAAGGCATAATCTGTTGTGGCAGTAAGGATGGGCTTATCAGTTTATGGTGGCGAGTACGAAACGAAGCTCATCAGTGAAACTGAGATTTTAGTTTTTTTACCATGCAGAGAAGGACAAATCGCCCTTGCGGTATCTAGGAACGTAGGCACATCCCGGATGCTTCCAGGCCCTGTAAGGCATCTGAATTTTTGGTGAGAGCTGAATATGCCGTTCGCTTTCAAAGTCTGTATAGAGCACATGTCGTGTCAATCCTGCAGAGCATGCACGGCTGGTAATGACTTGCATGCTGGTTGCCGAGTTTGGTAATGATAATGGTGAAAGGTATGAATCGTTCCTTTGAGACGAAATTTCCCTGAGTGCCCAGCATGCATAATGTACTTCATCGGCCAGTGTCCCCCTGCTCCCAGATAAAACACAACAAGCGAGTGACATCCGTGTCGTTCACACCGAATGATGATCCTTGGATGTCTCCGCATAACAGCATTGCATGCCATACCAGACGAGTGTCGCCTCCTCTTTGTGTGCTGTACAACCCTCAAGACTGGACACACCCACTCATTCAGAACTTGGACCACTCTCCATCGTTCCAACCACCTGCCAGTACTACGATGTATCTGCAGGCAGGAGATCTTGTCCATTGTCGCAGATGTATGACATATGAATGAAGCTAACTAGCCTTGTTGGTACTGGTTTGAGAAGTCCTGTATTCGGGAGTCCCTGTTCCCGTGTATCTGGTAGTGAATTAGGAACCATCAATTCCTCGTCTGTGTCGTTCAGTCGTACTTAAATTGACTGTTCTCTGTCGTACGGTCAAAGACAAACGTACAACGTCAATGAAGCGGATCCTTGGCACTGTTCTTCAGAAGACGCACAATTCGGTCCAGAACCACTTTCCAAGATCATTGAAAGTCTTGAAAGATTTTCGTTCCGGGCGGGCACATTGCCATGCCATCAATGCAGGTATACAGGAGACTGCGATGACGGAGGGGAACTCGACTAGGAAGGACAAGAAGTTCATCCGTAGTTGCTGCAGTTTTTGGCAAGATCTGGCTTTGTGGTCTTTCCCTCCATCGAACCCATCTCGTGGAACATGAAGGTGGAACGCTGCCAATCGTAGGAGGGACCTTGCGCATATCCACATCACGGTTCTTGACACTGCAAGCATTCTTCTTGAAGAGTACCCTCCGTATCGATCATTCTCTTTCCCGTTCCTTATCACTGGAAAGACACTTCCTCAAGCAGAAAAACGTTGTGACTACGTCTTGGGGATGGACCCAGAAATTCCTATTCTTTTCGTCCCCAGCCTTTCTTTAGTGAAATGATTGAACATTTCCCGCCTCCTTTTGTGGCACTCCCTCACGAACTCTTCGACTTCTTTGATGCCACCTGACACTAGTTATAGAACTAGGGGGTTGCCACACTTGCACAGGTCAAATGGATCTGGCATTGTTCCTGATGTTATTCCTTGATTGATTGTCACATCATTTGGTCAATGTCACGCGAGGAATTTCCAAGTCTGCAGGTGTATTCTTGGACTTGGTAGGTGTACACATTTCTTTGAATCGTTTCGCGTATTAACCGGTTATGTGGCGGGTCAGCAGCAGCGAAAACTAGCTGCCTTCCTCATGTCGTAAACCGATGACACCACCTTGGCTTTTAGCCTCGCCGATTGATACTCTGTTCGAGAGCCTGCATCCGTAGGAAACGCAGTTGAAAATCCTTTCTGAGCGTTTCACAAACGAACCACCTCCGACATGTGCTGAAAATCGTGGAGTGGACATACTCCAAGTGGACGCATTTGCCGCAAAATAGAAGGGTGTATCGGCATAGTTGCTGCGGCCTGCCAGAGAAGAAGTACGGTATGACTTCAAGGACGCGGTTAAGGTGCATTTCAAAATCAGCCTCACGGTCATGCCGAAGAACTCCAGAGGGTGTCCACCAGCATCCAGAAAGCTAATCCAGTAACGGAATTTGCTGATTGTTATCTTCTGTGTCTTTGAAACTCTTTAATTGTACGAGAAAGAGGAGGATGACAAGCGCATTTCACTCTCTGACACACAGCAGTGCAGGCTTCCGGGGATTGCATTTGAAGGTATTCTATAGCTCATGACAATAAAGTGCGTGCGTCTCATCATTCAACCAGGGCAACTGTTTTCAAGTGCAAAGTTTTCGGCAGCTGATAGAAACAAGTGAAACAGTAATTCGTGTACAGTCTGATTCCTCTTAGACTCTGGCATTACTGACTTCCCTTGCAACATCAAACTCACGGATGATGAGCATACACTTCAGGTACTGGCAGCATGTTGTGGAGACCACCATCACTAAACAGCCATTCCTATACTGGCTATGAAAGCCATAGTGAGATGCATCCACAAGCCCATCGTCACTCGACAGCCAAGGATCTGGCTCAGTACAGATAATCCGTTCAGCCTGCCTATATATTGCCAGGTCAGCAGTGAACAGAAAATTTGCTTGTCCCACTGCATATGCAATTTCAACCAATTTTAGCAAAGTCGTTGTAGATCGTAGAGAAATCAGGAGGGTGGCGCATTAATGAATGGGAGATTACCATATTCGAGGAGTGGAATTTCTCTCTCGGCTTAACTCGAGAATTGAATCAACCCCAAGCCGGAATAGTGAGGTTTCAGGGGGGACTTGCACGGGCAGTTCCCCAAAGCAAGCTTTTAGTACACATCAATAGCAGACTTATCCAGTTCTTTGATTCCCATTAACACAAGGGTTCTGGTTAGTATGGGGTTTGTTGTACGTTTGATTTCCTCCTATCAAGCTTTGTGCATCTAGGGTTTTTAGGTTTGATCTGGAATGCAAGGGTTTCTTCTGGCCTAGGAAGACCTTGATACAACACCAACATCATTGAATGTTAGTGTTCTTTCCGTCTATTGTCTGTTTCATTTTGTAGAAATTGTCAATCTGCAGGCAATCAACAGGGGTATTAATAACATTCTCAGGATCATAGACAGAAATGTCACGTGGTATATGGAACGTTCAAACTTGGCTGACGCTGTGGTCCAAAGCAAATGGCAGTGAGGAATTACGACACTTCATCATAAGGTCTGCTGTGTCCAAGAAGAGGACATAGTCATCTATCAGTTCTCGACTACCATGGGTCGTGGTGCAGCTTTGACACCTAAACCAAATGTTTATTGCGGGTATGGATTTACAAACATAGAGAACATCATGTTTGTGAAATAAGTGCACGAACTCTCATTTCAATGTTTCCCATGTGAGTCTCAGATGCATAGCCTTGATAGCGCTGTCAAAGTCTGTTTTTTGAGTACACCATAAAAGAAATATACAAAGGATCGGAACCCCCAAAGTCCTCACTTTTTGTCTCTATCCACTAGAATCATAACGATCAGATTGAAATGAATGTCACCGATACATTTCCTGATGATAACAGCTGCTTATCAAGACACAGAGTCCTCTTCTGAATTGACATATCAGAGGATTCGAGTTAACATTCACAATTTCGTTACATGCATTGTAGCCCCCACAACGTGCTTCAAGGCCGCGGCAAACTGTGATATACCATGAGCATACAAGATCAGACTTCCCAGCCTGGACGATGAATGAAATCCTTGTCTCGAAATGCTTCTGTTAATTTCTCCTTCAATCTCCATGTAGTACAAGATCGTTGGGTTTTAGGAGTTGACTCGCGATATAGCGGACCACTCGTTCATTCAGGGACAGACATGTTGTGATAGAAAAGGTTTTGGACAGGACAGTCTCTTCCAATCTCCTTAGCAAAACTTTGGAAGGCACAGGCATTGGTCAGATTTATCAACTAGCCCTAGCACTAGCAGCTTTAATATTGGTAAGCGAGAGTAATGCGAATAGCAAGAGCGATGATATTTTGCATCCATTACAAACAAGTCAGTGTTTGACAGCATTCGCATTTGAATCTCATAGTCGTTTTACGAATGGCTGCATCAAGCACTCTTTGCCGTGTGGTGGACCCCGTCCCAGTTAAGACGTTCGACAGTTTCTCCTTCCAGCTAGCGATTTCCCCATATGAAAACCAGCCTGATCCGAATGAAAATTGCGAGTGGTCATATCGCCGGCGACGAGACAGTCCAAAGTCGGCCCACTAACCTGTGCGCCATCGTCAGCGTCAGCAACATGTACCAGTGTTTCTTTAGTATCTGGACATTCTCTGTTCGTTTAATTTGCTCTGCACTTTTGCGTGGAATTTGATAAACAGTATATCCTTTTAGGATGTCGTTTTTTTTTTTCACTGGGAAACAAGCCGATCATTAGAAACCAGCTTTACGAAGTCGGCAGCTTTAGAATGGATTCAATCCTTCGACTCCAGGATTCTGGGACAAATGGGTTATCAGCTTTGATTTTGGATAATGAGTCTCGCAAAAAAAATTACGTAGCATTCGCAAAAAAAACTCGTTCTGTCAAAAAGTGGGTTCCTTCTGGTGGTTCCAGACTTTCTTTCACCTGCAAGGACAAAAAACATACCACAATTAGAAAGTGCTAAAGTAACAATGAGTGTACGTTTTTGCGCAAAGGGTTTCTTTGTGTAAACTGAAGCAAAGTACGAGTCAAAAAGGCCAAAAAAGGTAAAAGCCCTAATTTGGGGGTATTTGGGGGTCCAAAACACAATTAAAGTGGTTTCAACCCCATATATTGTGAGTGTACTTGGCAGAACGGAATTAATGTGATGTGTACCCAAGTTTTCATCTTGTAAGGCCAAATTAACAATTTAAGATTATTCAAAAATTTTCAATTTGATATGGGTGAAATGGGTTTAAAGGGTTAAATGGGCAATGTGTGAATTAGAATCTGACTGTAAGACATCGTTTTTCACAAAGTAGACATCCTAACGAATCCAACGATACCTAATTTGCCTTGTTCTAAAGTGTGGAGGGTCAAGCAAAATTTTTTGGCTCTTGGCCGCTCCACTATTCCCTCTCCTCCCTTATACAGTTACAACCTCCTTTCCTCTTCCTTCCTTATAAACATACGACCTGCTTCCCTCTTCTTCCTTTCCTTGCATCGTTACGACCTCCTTCCTCTTCTTCCTTATACAGTTGACGACCTATTCCCTCTTCCTTCATTGTACAGTTACAACCTCCCTTCCTTCTTCCTTCCTCTACACTACGACTATTTCCCTCTTATTCATGTACAGTTACAACCCCTTCCTTCTTCCTCCTTCTACGTTACGAACCTAACTTCCCTCTTCCTATCTTCTACAAGTTTACGATCTCCTTCCCTCTTCCTCCTTCTACAGTTACGACCTCCGCGGTGTTCCTGCCAAGCACTACAGCAACCTCAGCAATTCGACGCCAGAGCCACCTTTCGACGCCGCCGCCTCTGGTATGCAGCGCGTTAACCGGTGAGGGACGCGGGAGTGTTTCAGCTGCCGGGTTCACTGCAGCTCAGGTCCTTCCCTTACCCTACACTACAAACCTTTATTGTTATAGGGAGACCCTCGTTTTCTCTCCTCTTCTTCTACTCCTCACTCTCTTCATTTTCTTCTTATTATTCTTGTTTTTCTAGTTTTTTCGCCGTTCGTCTGGTTTATATTTGTTTATTTTTCTTCTTTTTTTCTTCTCTCCTCTTTTTTCTGCTTCTTCATTTTATTAGTCTTCTACTTTTCTATTCTTTCATTTTCTCCCTTTTTTCCTTTCTTTTTCTTCTTCTCCTCTTCTGCTGCTGTCCCCAAGAGTATTGCTTCACTGGTAATTTTTCTCTTGGTGAGTTTTCTTTCAATGTCTTCTCGCTTCGTGTTTCTTTTTTATATCCTTTTTATATGTATGTGTGTGTGTATATAAACCAATTTTTTTGTTGTGTGATTATGGTTCTGAATTTTTTTTTTTGTAGGTGTAGTAATAGTAATATGCAATTGTTTTTATGGATTTCTTGCTGCTCTTTACTGCCATTTCAGTTAGTCTGTCAATCATGTCATAGGATCATAGTGACACTGTGGCGGCGACGAAACTATATCATGTAGGATTTTTTTTTTACTTCAGTTCTTTTTCTTAAAGTTATTATGTTCTAATGTGTGTCACTCAACCTCACTTGGACACACACACACACACACACACACCACACCCACACACACACACACACCACACACACACCCACACACACACACACACACGCACGCACGCAAAACCGCACGGCACGCAGCACGCACGCACGCACGAACGCACGCACGCAACGCACGCACGCACGCACGCACGCACGCATGCACGCACGCACGCACGCACGCACGCACACGTGACCTACCTCCCCCTTTCCCTCTCGAGCAGTACGCCACGTCGTCTTGCCATCCACGACGACCTGGCGTGTGGGGGGCCGCCGCGTGGGCTTGGGTGAGGCGACACACTGCGTCTCACCTGCAGGGCGCGGGGAGGGTCGCCGCCCCCCCACAGTCATGGTGGAGGAGGCTGCCACGCCCCGAGATTTCAACATGAGGTGCAGGTGCTTCAGGAGTCAATAATGTTGGTCTCGTAGCAAATGACCCGGAATGGCCGCATCGCACTTTGTTTGCAGGCGTCTTCCATCACAACTCAGATATTTTGATCGCGTAAACTCGTCTCCCACCTCCATGCTGTCACTGATATGAATGTAAGGCACATTTCGATACGACGCTCGCGCACCTACCATTTCGAGATGAAATGTATAGTACAACTCTACAACGGGTATTCAACTGAATCAAAAGGTAGTCGTTTCCAATCCCATTCACACGCGAATCTGCTAACATTGTAAATGTTCAACAACAACCGCACGAGTTTATGAACTGTAAGTCACATTGATGTGAAGCGTAAGTCACCTGATATGAGTGAATCACCCTTGATATGAATGTAAGTCACCCGTGATATGAACTGTAAGTCACCCTTGATCATGAAGTGTAAGTCCCCTTGATATGAACGTAAGTGAACCTTGATATGAAGGTAAGTCACCCATTGAATATGAAGTGTAAGTGACCCTTGATATGAAGTGTAAGTCTCCTTGATATAAACTGTAAGTCAAACCTTGATATGAAGTGTAAGTCACCCTGATATGACCTGTAAGTCACCTTGATATGAAGTGTAAGTCAACCTTGTAGAACTGTAAGTGACCTTGATATGAAATGTAAGTCACCCTTGATATGAACTGTAAGTCACCCTCGATATGAACTGTAAGTGACCCTTGATATGAAGTTGTAAGTCACCCTTGATCATGGAGGTTAAGTCACCCTTGATATGAAGTGTAAGTCACCCTGGATATGAACTGTAAGTCACCCCT
Organism: Chionoecetes opilio; assembly: GCA_016584305.1. NCBI lineage: Eukaryota > Metazoa > Arthropoda > Malacostraca > Decapoda > Majidae > Chionoecetes > Chionoecetes opilio. The sequence goes on along the minus strand of JACEEZ010005641.1, from coordinate 8,723 downwards.
GATAGAACTGTAAGTACCCTTGATATGAAGTGTAAGTGACCCTTGATAGAAGTGGGTAAATCACCCTTGATATGAACTTAGTCACCCTTGATATGAAGTGTAAGTCACCACTTGATATGAACTGTAAGTAACCCTTGATAAAAGGTGTAAGTCACCCTTGATATGAACTTTAAGTCACCCTTGATATGAAGTGTAAGTCACCCTTGATATGAACTGTAAGTCACCCTTGATATGAATGTAAGTCACCCTTGATATGAAATGTAAAGGAAACCCTTGATATGAAGTGTAAGTCACTTTGATATTGAACTGTAAGTCACCCTCGATATGAACTGTAAGTGACCCTTGATATGAAGTGTAAGTCACCCTGATATGAAGTGTAAGGTCACCCTTGATATGAAGTGTAAATCACCCTTGATATGCAGTGTAAGTCACCCTGATAGACTGTAAGTGACCCTTGATATGAGTCGTAAAGTCACCCTTGATATGAAATTAAGTCACCCTTGATATGAGAGGGAAGTCACCCTGATATAAAGTGTATAGTCACCCCTGATATGAACTGTAAGTCACCCTTGATTATGAACTGAAGTCACCCTTGATATGAAATGTAAGTACCATTGATATGAAGTGTAGTCACCCTGAAGTGAAGTGTAAATCACCTTGATCTGAAGTGTAAGTGACCCTTGATATGAAGTGTAAATCACCCTTGTATGAACTTAAGTTCACCCTTGATATGAACTGTAAGTGAACCCTTGATATGAAGTGTAAGTCACCCTTGATATGAAGTGTAAGTCACCTTGATATGAAGTGTAGGTCACCCTTGATATAAATGTAGTCCCTTATATGAACTGTAAGTCAACTTTGCTATGAAACTGTAAGTCACCCTTGATATGAAGTGTAAGTGACCTTGATATGAAGTGTAAGTCACCCTGATATGAAAGTGTAAGTGACCTTGATATGAAGGTAAGTCACCCTTGATATGAAGTTGCAAGTCACCTTGAAGATATGAAGTGTAAGTCACCTTGATATGAAGTGTAAGTCACCGTGATATGAAATTAAGACCCTTGATATGAAGTGTAAGTCACCTTGATATGAAGTGGTAAGTCACCCTTGATTGAAATGTAAGTCACCCTTGATATGACATGGAAGTCAACCCTTGATATGAAGTGTAAGTCACCCACGATTATGAAGTTGTACGGTGACCCTGATAGAAGTGTAAGTCACCCTGATATGAACTAAGTCCACCCTTGATATGAACTGTAAGTCACCCTGATATGAAGTGGTGTAAGTAACCCTTGATATGAAGTGTAAGTCACCCTTGTCTGAATTGTAAGTCACCATAATATGAACTGTAAGTCACCCTTGATATGAAGTGTAGTGACCCTTGATAGAAGTGTAAGTCACCCTTGATATGAACTGTAAGTCACCCTGATATGAAGTGTAAGGACCTTGATATGGAGTGTAAATCACCTGATATGAAACTGTAAAGTCACCCTTGATATGAACTGTAGTCACCCTTTGATATGAAGCGTAGTGACCTTGATATGAATTGTAAGTCACCTGATATGAACTGTTAAGTCACTTTGATATGAAGTGCAAGTCACCCTGATATGAAGTGCAAGTCACCTTGATATGAAGTGTAAGTCAACTTGATATGAAGTGTAAGTCACCCTTGATATGAGGTGTAAGTCACCCTTGATATTAACTAAGTCACCTTGATATGAACTGTAAGTCACCCTTGATATGAGTGTAATTGACCTTGATATGAGTGTAAGTGACCCTGATATGAACTGTAAGTCACCCTTGAAGAACTGTAAGTACCCTTGATATGAACTCGTAAGTCACCTTGATATGAAGTGCAAGTCACCCTCAGCAGGAACGCGGAGCCACTGGAGAGCCTCGCGTGGCCTCGGCGGGCAAGCATACTGTCATGATAGCTGGTGAAACGCATGAGGCTAATTATCTTGATTATATCCAAACAGACAAACAAACTTTTCCAGCCTAATTATACGCGTGTGTAATTATGCCGTGGACTTTCCATGAATTATGATATTTTGTTTATTGCAATCACATAGATGAGAGGGTTGAGGTACACGTAGGAGTCTTATTTATTCACATAATTTAGCACAAACTTTGAAGTACTTGAAGATTAATGTATTTCAACTCTCTCTTCACAGTCTCCCCGCTGTGGATTAGTCTTTCAAGTAGTCGGGACCCCATGAGCGCCGGTTGGCCGTACGCCGTGGTGTGTCGCTCTGCGGGGTCGCGGCCTCCAGCCCTCGTCACCTGGCACCTGGGGAATGCCACCCTCACCTCACACACCGAGAAGGTAACGCAACATGCAAGGGTTTTAGTATTCCGTCATTTTTTGTATAAGTTGCTCACCTGCGAGGCTTGAAAGTTTGAGTAATTATTATTTGTTTTGTAAGTTTTACTCCCACGGAACTTAGACTTAAGAATATTTTGCTTCCAAAAGCCTTGACTCTTATGATGTTTGTACACGCTTTTATTTATTTTTACAATTGCAGTGTGGTATACAGATAATGCAGTGCTGGTACTATTTAATCACTTCATTGTAAACGCTACTGTAAAAAGAAATTTATGATATGAGTATTACATGATTTGTAGTAATTTTGTATTGACTTATCAGGAAAAACAAAAGGACGTATATTTTCATGCACTTGGAAATAAGTCAAGTATGTTAGTTTACAGGTGGACACGAAACCTCCCTTTATCTTCCACCGAATAAAAATCCTCCGCCTGACGTATTGTGTCCCGCCTCTCCATCTTGCTCTGGCCGTCCAGGTTAGTGATGACGGGAACGTGACGACCAGTGAGTTACGGTGGACGCCCCAGATGGAGGACGTGGCCAAGAGGCTGTCCTGTCAGGCCCAGTCCCCCGCCATCCCCTTCCCGGTCTTGAGGGACGAGTGGCGCCTCAACATATTATGTACGTCTTCTTCTCAGCGTGTTTGGCTGTTAATTTATTGTTAATAGAATGCTTTTGGTGTGGAAGTTGATTTTTTATATATGAAGGAGATATAGTAAAAAAAATCAGGATGTAGTTCTTAGACAGCTTGCACACCACCACAGCCATTTGCATGAAACCAGTTGCTTACGACAACACAACCATTTGCATTGCGCCTGACACATTGATTTCTTCCAAGCCCCTCACATCGAGGCGACTGAAACTGCGGTTCCGTGCAACTGATCATAGCGTGTAAGACAACTGATAATGCTGGTCGTTGGTGGTCATTTGTAAAGCCATAACCACGCGGACAATATAGAGTGGTGTTTTACATGACTTTTTACAAGTGCTAGAATCATATTATCATCAAAAATATTAGTAAAATGATATTAATAATGAAAAGTATAAGGATTATAATGATAATGATAACAATAATGATAACATAGCAATAATAACTAGAGTATTCTGAGAGCGTATACCAGTTTTACGTATAGTGCTGCCTGGAAGGGCGGTACCGAGAAACAGGATTGGCGTGGAACACTCTAGGGGGAACTTTGTCACATTTCACTAACACCGTACAGTTTTATGCTATATTATTTTTATTATTACTACTATTAGTAAATTATTTACTTACTATTATTATTATTGATGTTATCATTATTATCAATTACTATCATCTTTGAAAAAAATTGCTGCGGTTCTAGGACCTCAAGGCGACCGATCGTATGTGACAGTTGCGCGCGATCAGTTTTCGTGTCACCAGTTGCGTCGTGTGCGAGCTGCCTTAGTATTTTTATTTTGTCATAGATATGTGTGTGTGTGTGTGTGTGTGTTGTGTGTGTGTTGGTGTGTGTGTGTGTGTTGTGTGTGTGTGTGTGTGTGTGTGTGTGTGTGTGTGTGTGTGTGGTGTGTGTGGTGTGCGTGTGCGTGTGCGTGTGCGTGTGCGTGTGCGTGTGCGTGTGCGTGTGCGTGTGCGTGTGCGTGTGCGTGTGTCGTGTGCGTGTGCGTGTGCGTGTGCGTGTGCGTGTGCGTGTGCGTGTGCGTGTGCGTGTGCGTGTGCGTGTGCGTGTGCGTGTGCGTGTGCGTGTGCGCGTGCGCGTGCGCGTGCGCGTGTGCGTGTGCGTGTGCGTGTGTGTCTGTGTCTGTGTCTGTGTCTGTGTCTGTGTCTGCTGTGTCCTGTGTCTGTTGTCTTGTGTCTGTGTCTGTGTCTGTGTCTGTGTCTGTGTCTGTGTCTGTGTCTGTGTCTGTGTCTGTGTCTGTGTCTGTGTCTGTGTCTGTGTCTGTGTCTGTGTCTGTGTCTGTGTCTGTGTCTGTGTCTGTGTCTGTTGTCTGTGTCTGGTGGTCTGTGTCTGTGTCTGTGTCTGTGTCTGTGTCTGTGTCTGTGTCTGTGTCTGTGTCTGTGTCTGTGTCTGTGTCTGTGTCTGTGTCTGTGTCTGTGTCTGTGTCTGTGTCTGTGTCTGTGTCTGTGTGTGTGTGTGTGTGTGTGAATAGAATAGAATAGAATAGAATAGAATAGAATAGAATAGAATAGAATAATAGAATAGAATAGAAGATAGAATAGATAGAATAGAATAGAATAGATAGAATAGAATATAATAGATAGAAATAGATAAAGAATAGAATAGAACAGATAGAATAGAATAGAATAGAATAGAATAGATAGAATAGAATAGAATAGAATAGATAGAATAGATAGAATAGAATAGAATAGAATAGAATAGAATAGAATAGATAGAATAAATAGAATAGATAGAACAAATAGAATAGATAGAATAGAATAGAATAGAATAGAATGAATAGAATAGAATAGAATAGAAATAGAATAAATAGTAGAATGTATTATTTGCTCAGACTTTTAAAAAAGTATGGAGCACAGCTCCTGTGTAATATATGTACACATTCATAACAAAAACATCATCTAAACAGCTTAATCAAAGCATTTACAAATTGTGCTCAATTTGTTAATAATATTACATTTTTGCTCTGCATCAGCATTGTAAATTTAGAGTGATTTGGGTGTAACCTGTAATACTCTGGTATGTATCTGCTTCTTAACTGAATAATGTCCTCATTTTGACATTGCAACAGAACATGATATTCGTCTCCTAATTGTCCGTCATTACATTGAGTACAATAACGCTCTTCCCTGCTTATTTGACTGTCTTCCAGTAATAATTGGCAGCTGATATTTCCTGTGCGGAATTTAGTTAGAGATATACGATTAGTTTTTAGTTTGGCTAAATACTCTTCAATCCCATAAACTTCTTTATACATCTTTATAGCTACTGCAAATGACTCTGCTTGTTACATTTCTATACCAAGTTGTTATCCATATATCTTTTAATTTCTGTTCCACCGCTTTCCTAAACCATTTGTGGTTGTTAATAGTTTGCGTCATCCACACTACTGGCAAACCACACTCAATACATATATTCTTTATACATTCTAGCCATGGCGATATATAAACACCACTTGTGTGTAGCTGCAATAAACAGTTGTACATTACATAACTTAATTTTGTTTGTTTTCCCATAATCAATTTAGACCAGTAATTAATCATCCTACACTTAATAGTTATTTCAAGTGGATACACCCCTAGTTCTCCATATACATATCGGTGCTAGTATATCTGTGTACATACAAAATATGTTTCAGAAATTTAATTGTAATAGTTCTACCTCCCGTATGATATTATCACCCCAGACTTTCACAACCGTATGTTAATACGGGTACAACCATAGTGTTAAACAATTCAATTTGGAATGTCAACTGGCAAGTCATATTTGCGTGAGGTGCCAATTAGCGCGTACAAGGCCCTCGTTGCTTGTTCCTTTAATTCCAACTCCTCCTTCCTAAACCTCCCATTATAATTAAACAATATACCTGAGTACTTATACTCGTTAACTACCTCTAATTCCTCACCACCAAATTTGAAATTGTAATTACTTGTTTGTACTTGACCTCGGCTAATACTCAATTTTAGTCTTACTACCATTAACTTTTAATTTCCACTCGGAACAATAACTATGAAGAGCTGTTAGTGCCTGTTTCATGTTTGCCTCACTACTATATAGTACCACTGTATCGTCTGCATACATCACAACTAATAACTTTAATAAACATTCAAAAGATCATTATTGAAATCTAAATAGTTACATTACATTCAATAAGCTTTCTTGTAAGTCATTAACATAAAAGCAAATTAGTGGCGATAGGTTTTCTCCCTGTCTCACACCCGTGTTACACGTAAAAATGTCAAACAGTTGTTGATCCAGCATTACACATGACCTAATATTATTGTACATACTATGAATAACCTTCAACAATTTACCATTAATACCATCCCTAACAAGTGTATACCATAAACCTTTTCTCCACACCATATCAATGTCTTTTTGTAGTCTACAAAAAACAAAACAATTTTCTCTTCTCCACTTAAACAAGTCAATAACACATTTGAGCAAAAACATGTGTCCAGGGTAGAATATTCCTGCCTACAGCCTGCCTGCTTTTCATTAATTATGTGTGTGGTGTGTGTGTGTGTGTGTGTGTGTGTGTGTGTGTATGTGTGTGTGTGTGTGGTGTATGTGTGTGTGTATGTGTGTGTGTATGTATGTGTGTGTGTGTGGTGCGTGCGCGTGCGTGCGCGTGCGTGCGTGTGAGGGAGAGCACGCCTCACGCATCCTCGTCTCTACACACAGACGTGCCGGTGGTGTTCTTGGCGCCAGGTCGCACCATCGACATGGGCGACATCGAGGAGGACGATGACTGTACTTCGAGTGTTCCGTCAAGGCCAACCCGCGGGCGTACAGATGGTGTGGCTGCACGAGGTGAGGGGCTCGGCGGGAATATAGCTCAGGCCGTAAAGATGTGTCTGTTGGGATGTGGGGCGCGGCGTGTATATTTGTTTCCCAATCTGAGAACCCACGCGATGTTTGTTTTGTGGAAGAATACACAGGTGTTTCTCTTCTCCAACGTAACATGATTAGTTTTCTCTCCATTGACTAATTAAAAATAATAGAAATGTGTGTTTTCAGTGTATTTTTTCCAGTCTAGTTTGTGAAGTTCCTACGTAAACAACAACAATAGCAGCAAAACTAACGTAATAATGTATTTTTTTCTGCTTCAAATCATGAAAATGGTGTTTTTTGTTGTATTTTTTACACTTTAGGTTTTCCCACCGATTATCTTCTAAGACGTAAGTGTAATTTGGTCTGTAACAATACACTTTACCAAAAACTACCAGAATCCCAAGAGGTAAGCTCGTTCATATTGAAAGTTATTTGCCGACCTGAAACGGAACGGCAGGTAAAGATACGGCAGGTAAAGATACGCCCTATGCACCCTCCAATAAAAGCTAATTTGAGGCGCAATCCACAATGGCATCGATTTCTTGCAGTCGAAGGAGCTCCGCCACAACCCCTCCGGCGGCGTCCTCATCAGCAACCAAACCCTCGTCCTGCAGCACGTGACCAAGGCGTCGTCAGGGAACTACTACTGCGTCGCCTCCAACACCCAGGGCGACGGTCACTCCAACCCTCTTCGCCTCAAGGTCCAGTGTGAGTATCGGACTCTGGCGTCCTTTCCTCCTCCTCCAGGGTCCTCCTCCAGCCTCTGTGTCCTTCCCTAGCTCTCCTCCTCCTCCTCCTCCTCTCCTCCTCTCCTCCTCCTCCTCCTCCTCCTCCTCCTCTCCTCCTCCTCCTTCTCCTCCTCCTCCTCCTCTCCTCCTCCTCCTCCAGGGTCCTCCTCCTCCAACTTCTGTGTCCTTCCCTCCTTCAATCCCACTCGCTAATCCCCTCCGACGTCCTGCTAAGTCCGGGTGATAATTATTGCAGCCCAAACAGACAGGTGAAAAAGGAAGTGGCGTGGTAATGAAGATTAATGAGGTTTATTTTAGTTAGATCTGTTGAGCTTCATGCTGAACACAACCAGGGGCCACATTCAGAGACGCTAACGTCCATGCTAAACAACTTAGCGACTGTCATCAGCTGTTTTGTATTCTGCGTGGAGATTGATGACGTACTTAAAGACGTTAAGTTGTCCAAAACAAGGCGACTGCCTATAGGGTGGTGTTGAGGACGCAATATACATAAAAATACTCATAAATTGAGTATATATGATGTTTTCTAACTCAAGAACTGAACAGGGCAAGTATACAAACAAAATTAGGCCATATAACAAACCCAGCCGCTTGTGGTGATATTGTTTTGGGGTGATGGGATAAGAGTGGTGAGCGCGGCATCTCACCCCGCGCGGGTAGCAACTAGCGATGCCAGACACACACCACGCACGCTCCGTAGCAGACTGAAGGTAAGATAAGATAAGATTTCATCCTATCTAGACACTTTGCAAGTACCAACTACAAGGTTATTGACTATACAAAGCGCCGCCACGTCAGCACGAACTAGGCGGACTCGAACCGCTGACCGAATGCACAGGGACGCTGCACATTGCGAGCTTGCGTCTCTACCAACCTTGCCACCCTGACGGGCAGACTGAAGGTATAGTGGCGCCCTTTTCCTTAATTAAAACCCAAGCCTTGTCCATCCAGCCTTTATGGGTACCGGGTGTTAGCCGGGGGTTTGTGACCCGCCTCCCGGGGTGGGGGCTTCCCCCCCCCAAATGGCAGGAAGACGAGCTACGAATAGATTCTCAAGCGAAAAGATCACAAGAGAAGAAGAAGAGCGCCCTATTACTCTGAAGGATAAATTAAAAGCTAGAATACAGATACAGCCACCGGCGGTTAAAACCGGGCACG
>JACEEZ010005640.1:0-56155 GCA_016584305.1 Chionoecetes opilio | reverse complement strand
AAAAACTTTTGAACAACTCGTTTAATGGATTACTTAAGCTCGGACTGTCAAGTTTTGACACAATGGATTATGTTCCCATGGTAAAAACTTACCTCTGATTTAACTTACTTAAGAGGTTCTGGCTGACAAACTAGTTTGTGAATAGGGAGGGAGTGACGCAGTATAGAAACCATAACTGTTGATTTCCGCCCAAAGCCAGAGCCAAATTAATTTAAAAAACATCTAAACTCATCAGAAAAACAATAGTGTTGAGTGCAAAAACTAGTTGCTGGTATTATCTTACACTAGAGCCATACAAAGCACTGTACACAATGGGCCAGTGGGGTTTCTGTTTACCTCATTGAATTTAAGAGACTTTTTCTCTCCGGTTTCCCGTCGCAAATAAATTTAGTTTCGGAGATTATAGAAGATTTTTTTGGGTGAGGAGAGGAATACGTCTGCCATGTTTACAAAATGCCGGGTAAGGGTAAGGTAGGTTAGGTGGGGTTACGTTACATTTTTTCAAAACTTTTGATTTTTCGGTGATTTGGCTTTTTTACGACAGATTTTATGGTGAATTCCCCGATGGTAAATATTCGTAAGATTTGACAGCGCCAACCAACCAGGCAATTGCGACCGTCAAATTTGAATTTTTTAACCAAAAACTCTAAAAACAAAACCTAACCAAAAACTTTATTTTATTTTTTTTTCGGGCCTCCAGCAGCGAAGGACCCGGGCTAGCTTGAAAGTCCCGTCAGAGAGATGCGTTTGGAAAAAAGACAAAAAAGATTAGAGTGTTCGTGCTGCTGGCGTGCGGTGCACAAAGGACTGGCTTGTCCATCCTGACGAGGAGTGCGGGGCATCGGCAGGATACCACCTCGTACCATGCAATGTTTCTTCCTTTCCTGCGGCACACGGGCTTCCCGGCATCATACGGCCCCGGGGACTTCACGGGAGCCCGACCCGGGACACCCTCAGCCCAAACCCGCCCGGGCTGTGCTGGGGGCTGGGACGATCGGAGCTCCCGTGAAGGTGGCGACGGGCATGTTGTATTGTAGCCATATAGAAAAATGTAAGTGGTAACGGCGTGGTAAAAATTGTGGTTGATGATCGTTGCAAGATTTTCAGACAAGTTTTATTTTATTTTGCATTATATGTGATGCCTTTCCCTCATGGAGATATTATAGTGATGCTTCCCTCATGGAGATATTATATGTGATGCTTTCCCTCATGGAGATATTATATGTGATGCTTTCCCTCAAAATGGCCCAGAGATATTATATGTGATGACTTTCCCTCATGGAGATATTATATGTGATGCTTTCCCTATGGAGATATTATATGTGATGCTTTCCCTCATGGATGGAGATATTATATGTGATGCTTTCCCTCATGGAGATATTATATGTTGATGCTTTCCTCATGGAGATATTATATGTGATGCTTTCCCTCATGGAGATATTATATGTGTGATGCTTGCCTCATGGAAGATATATGTGATGCTTTACCTCATGGAGATATTATATGTGATGCTTCTCCCTCATGGAGATGCCAACTTCTTTCTGTGCAAACCTTAAAATGGTGTGATTTTTGCATTCAGAAAGAGATGACAAATTTCTAGTAATACACTTTTTAGAAGTTTGAATGGTTAAAAACACTCCATTTGTAAAAGTATAAAATAATAACCCCCATATCAAATCATTAACTAACTAATCTAACCTAGCCTCAACAACTAACCATAACCTATGATTTTTTGTTTTGTTTTTGACCCAACATTTCATTGTACTTTACACTCGTTTGAACTATAGAAAAACAGTAGAAAAGGTAAAAAATACTTGAATCCAGACACAGTCGTGTTCTAAATATTAGCTAACGTCCTCGGTAGCGACCGCGCAGTAGTCGTCCATTAGTTTTAACTGTAAAATTTAGGTATTATTCAGTGTTTGCCCAGACTCCCCCCTCGCCCCAAGACAAGCTAAGAGGCTGGGGGAAGCGGGATATTTGGCTGGGGTAAAAAATATGCGTCGCAACCACAAACGTTTTGAGTAGGGGTGTTTGTAAAATTCCCTGAATCCACGGGGAAAATGGATTTGGATTTCTTCTATGCTCAGAGGGACGCTGGGAACCTGACGATACTCACAAACAGAGATAATGACCGGAGTGTCGAGACCCCCCGCCCCCCGCTAATAGGTTAGGTACAATTTTGATAGGTTACCTATCGAGAACTATCGAGGTCGAGGGGGGCGGCGGAACCCCACGCCACGGAGGTAGGTTAGATTGTTGAGACGGGAGTTTAAGCTTAGGTTCAGGTTATATTCGGTTAGTTTAGGTTATTACCGGGGGGGTCGAGGGGGGCGGAGCACTCCCCCCTTTTTAGTAGCTAGGTAAATATCCCATAGAGATTTAGGGAAATAATGTGAGATCTTGTGAATTTTGACTCCTACATTAACTAAAAAAATACGTGTTTCGACGTATGATTTGTTCCCCTACCCGAAAACCCGCATTTCCCACAGGGTCGGAAAGCTTGGTTTTGGGGGAAGGGGGAGTATGGGCAAACGCTAGAATTACCGGGAGAAAAGAGTACTTTGACTTCGTACTCAATGATGGTTAAAGTACCAACAATACCAGAAGTATTACCATTATTGCCACCTTTGTCACTGTTTTCGGGTTCACGCCTCACTTTCTCCTTATAGACCCTTTTCACCAGGCCTTCCGTAAGGTCAATAATCCGTTAATTTTAGGCTGGTAATGAAAATAACACGATTGGTTACAGGGAGTTTCGTACACAAGTTGTTTCGGTATATGCTAGTGTTTGGCCATACTCCCCCCTCTCCCACAAAACAAGCTTGGGGACCTGGCGCGGGGAAAAAGCGGGATTATTTGGCTGGTACAAAATATGCGTCGCACCACAAAGTTTTTGAGTTAGGGTGTTGTAAAATTCCCTAGATGCTAGGGAAAATGATTGGATTTTTCAGATTCCAGAGACGTGTGAACTGACGATCCCTCACAGATGAGACGATGTGTCGAGGAACCCTCCTACCCCAGCTAGTGGGTTAGGTGAAATTTGGTAGGTTAGGGTAAGTATTTGGGTAGGTTAGGTTAGGTTAGGTTAAGTTAGGTTAGCGTTATTAGGGTAGATTTGGTTAGTTTTAGGTTATCGGTGGGTCAAGCCCCCCATATGTAGGTTACTTTTGTTTAGGCAAAAATTCTCTATCGATATACGCAAATTACCCCTAGATCTAGGGAATTTACCACCCCCTTTACACAAACTCTTAAAATTACGGTGTTTCTGAGCATTATTTGTTCCCCACCGAAAACCCCCGCATTCCCACAGGTCCCCAAACTGCTTGGGGGAGGAATTGGGGAGAGAGTTATGGGCAAACACTAGAAATTACATTGTTTCGTACCCAGGTTTTGAGTCTTTCGTACACTGATTTTGAGTTTTTTCGTACATCCGGTGGCGTTTCGTACCTCGAGTAGTCATGTTCAAACTCGAGCTGATGTGTACGAAACGACTATGGTTACATATAGACTATGAAACAACTTTGGTAATTTTACTACAGGACCACACTCCCTACACAATTCGAGAGAACTGGAACCAAAATGCCAGGGGTTTCGCTGCAGTTTTAACTTCACTTTTGATAATAAGTTGGTCTACTGGAAAACAAAATATGGGCTTATTCCACTGCACTTAAACAACACAAAAGTATAATATTAAGAACGATTTTTTCGATATGTATATTGATAGAAGCCTGATTCTGTAAAAATTGTATATAACCAAATAACCAAGTAGGTATAGTTGATGGAGGCGAGATAAATGTTACTCTATGATATTTATAGTCAATAACGTTGTTAGAAGTTACCTATATACCTAGGCAGTCAAATTTTCCTGTAATATTGTGTATCAATCAGATAGAAAGCGGAAGTGCAATGAGTCGCGCGGAAGTTGCAATGTTTGATTCAATATCCACGCCACACTCCCCGCCGCGGCGTGTCGCTCCACAATTTATAACCTACATTGTCGCAACAACAAGCGATTTCGGCATTCTTTATCTTCGTTTTCCAGGGCATGCTATGTATTTTGACAAGCGTTTGCCAGACGCAGCAGTTACTGTCTTAGAAAACAGTGTGAAAACATCGACCAAATTTTCACTGCCACAATATACATGTAAAAAAAATATATTACGCTTGGCTACTCGAGGCGAGTAATTTGCATTCAAATTGCTATTATAGAACGTTCCATCGAATGCATGTCATCCATATAATTAGTAGAAAGAAAAACTATATTTTTTGGTATTCAGATGCGGTGAATCAATGTTAAGCGAAAATTAATTTAATGAAAATATTATATAGCGCGAGCCAAAACACAGTAGACCAACCTTTGAGTTAAAACTGCTAGCGACCACTGGCATTTCTCCAGTTTCAGAACATTGGAATTGGGAGCATGGTTTTTGTTTACCTTATTGTATTCTAATAGACATTTTCTCTTTGAGCTTTCCGTCGCAAATCAATAGTTTCGGAGATATAGAACATTTTAGGTGGGAGGAGGAATATGTCTTCTTGTATACAAAATGCCTCCCTCTTCCTCTTCTTGTGACCTGCATCGCTTTTGTTTGGTATTTTATTACACTTTTTTATTATTGGACCCAGTTAGGAGGTTAAAGGTTAGGTTAGGTTAGGTTAGGTTAGTTTAGGTTAGGTTAGGTTAGGTTAGTTTAGGTAAGGTAGGGTTCAGGTTAGGTTAGGTTAGGTTAGGTTAGGTAAGGTTAGGTAAGGTAAGGTAGCCACGGGTGCGCCTCCGAACCAAAAGCGATGCAGGTCACAAGAAGAGGAAGAGGGAGGCATTTTGTAAACAAGGAGACATATTCTTCCCCCCCACCTATAATGTTCTATATCTCCGAAACTATTGATTTGCGACGGAAAGCTCAAGGAGAAAATGTCTCCTAGAATACAATAAGGTAAATAAAAACCATGCTCCCTATTGTGTAGGGGAGTTTGGTGCCATCGTAAAAAAAAATCCCAACTTTTTGGTGTATGAACCTACTAGTGTACGAAACAACTTGTGTACGAACTGACTGCAGCCCACTGATTAGCGATACAAACAGCTGCTTCCCCCCGGATGTCAGCACTGTGACGTCATAGCCTGACCGCCGCCGCTCCTACAAGGGTTATGTGTCTGTGTGGGGTGGTCAGTTCGTACACAAGTTGTTTCGTACACCAGTAGATTCGTATACCAAAAAGTTGTTTCGTAGTCTATATGAAACCATAGTCTTTTCGTACACTCGGCTCAAGAGTTGGACTTGACTACTACCGTAGACAACACTAAAGTCGCCAGGACAACGTTTTGTTCTGTGTACAGACGTGTGGTGGCGTTAATAGTTACATTTCTGCATCCATGATTTCAGGAAGGTTAGAAGGGGCTATCTGGAGAGTGTCATTTTGTGTCTTCATCTGTGTCATAGTAGGGCTATAAATTAACACATGACAAAACTATCCCCCGAGTGGCGTCTCTAAATATCACCGTCTATATACTCGCCGCTACAAAGCATAAAACAACGCTGAAACAGTAGCCTACACAGTCATGATATAAACTACTGTGTATCATCTTCAGTGGCACAGACACAGCAGTAGTGAGGCTATCATTCGTAATATATGGCGCCTGGCGACATTAGTGCAGCTGGCGACTATAGGTAGTGTTATCTAGGGTAATAAAGACGCTGTATAATGTCACTTACCCAATAAGCATGTTCAGGCTGACGGACGCTCGTGTCTCCTGAACTTTGCTCTCTTCTTCTTCTTCTTCCTCTTCTGAGAACTTGAGCGTGAGTTGGGAGTAGTGGCACATGCAAGTCTTTAGTGGTGCTAATATAGCGCCTGGCGACATTAGTGCAGTGCCGACTATAGTATTATTGACGGTAATTAAACGTACATGAAGACGGGTCAGGTAAAAATTCGTATTTAACCCCTTGACGCCCAGATCTTTCCTTTGCTATATAAAATTGTCTGTTGTCCAGCCATAAAATTACGAGAAGTAACTGAATATACCAAATTAGTTACCGTACATAACACTATAGGCGTATTTTGTGGTGGCCAATTTTGTGGATTATTATAATCTTTTAAGCTCCGCCCCTGGGGCCGGATGTTCGAACGTTCGTAACGCGTCTCTAAGATCATCTTTGCACTCAAGATTGATCTTGGAACGTTCGTAACGCGTTTAGAGGTATTTTCAAACGATCTTTGTGAACATCCATCCGCCATATTTGTTCGTTTTTCTACCATATTTGTTCATAGTGCCTTGGTTCTTCTAGAGTCTAGACCAAGCATAGTGCTAAGGTTGCTGAAGAGCACTCGCACACTGTTCGTAGGGTCGCATGATGAAGGTTTTTCTAATATACAAGCCATATAAAGTTATGTTGTTAGTTGTTTATTTCATGACGAGTTATTTATGGTTGTTCAGGACGCTGTAGGGGTAATGTAAAGAGTGCAATGAATGGTATTTATTTGTTTGTTTGTTTGTTTAGAGGACAATTCCTCAGAGCCATAGTGATCTACCGCTGCAGCTTAGTGTTGGGGGAAGCCACCAACCCGGGAGGGGGATCACAAACCCACGGCTAACACCCGGGACCCATTCACTGCTGGGTGGACAGGGGCTCGGGTTTTTTAAGAAAGACCACCCATCTGTCTTCGCTCCGCCCGGGGATCGAACCCTGGACTTCTCGGTTGTGAGCCGAGCGTGCTAACCACTACACTACGGAGTACCCTGTGGTTAGCAATTCATTTCCATCTACCAGCTGGACATCTACAGGGTCTGGTTCTTCCAACTGCACACACAACTTTGATGTCAGGATTGATTTGACTGATTTCCTCAACAATCTATATTCATCAAACAATGAAGAAGGTAAGGGTGCCAATTCATAGTTGAAGACTTCTTCCAGAGCGATATCCCTCTTCTGTGAGATAACAAGCAGTCGACCATACAGCTGCTCCATATTGTAGATGGTCTTGCTGTAGATGGTATGCTGCCGAATGTCTATAGGTGACTGGAATGAGTGAAGTGCAAATAAAAAAGAAATGTGTCTTGTGCTAGAAGTGTATAGAGAAGATGATATGGGAGAGGAAGATGCGGAAAGTGAAGGAGGAGAATAGGGGACAAGGATGAGACGGAGAGAATGAGTCAAGTGAAGGATACGGATGGCGGTGGCATAAAGGGAGATTGGAACGAACGAAGGGTGGGTACGCAAGGTGTATGTAGAATGGATAGAGAAGCAGATTATGTATAATGTGGAAATTATCCACCAACCACCCTCTCAATAATTGGTAGAGTGGTGGTTTGTTCCCCCCCTTGTGAGGGAGATATTGTCTGCTGGTCATAGGGGAGCGTAGGGATGTATATATATATATATATAATTAAAATGGTAATGGGTAATAATTAAGGTAATTTGAGTAAGTGATAAGTGCTGGGATAGAATAATTGAACATTCCCAGTAATATTAAACATTTGCACCTTATAATTAGCACCTTGGTTAGAAGCGCGGTCATTGGCTGCTGCCCATTAGATTCTCGCCACCGACGATTGACACGTGTCCGGTGGCATTTGGTGGCCGTCGCCGCCGCTGGCTTGGAAATTAGTACAGTGGTACTTTGACTTACGAGTTAATTCGTTCATTGATCGAGCTCGTAACTCAATTTGCTCGTATATCAAATCATTTCCAATTGAAATTAATTCAATCAATCATTGGGGGCATACGCCGGGGGCGCGTCGCCTCGCCACCCTACGACGCCACTCCCGGGGGTCACCACGCGCGAGTTCACTGCAGGCTCCTTCCCATACCAAGCAGCTCTCGACAAGAAACATCAACTTGCCCAGCACGAGCCTTGGGGCGCCCCCTTGGCCTCCTCCACGCCGGATTGTCTATTACAGATACAACCCGATGGGAAGGATCGGTTCAGGGTAGCGTGCCACATGCCCATATAGCCGAAGTTGGCGCTGACGGACTATGCAGGTAATAGGCCTCGATTCAGTCTCACGGTGCAATCGCTGATTTGACACGTAATCATCCCAGCGATACCCATGATTCTGCGAAGACACTTATTACCAAAGGCATTGATTCGTCATCTTCAAGTCAATATTTAGTGTCCATGTCTCACAACTATAGAGTAAGACAGGGATCACAAGCGACTTGAAGATCGGATCTTTGTCCTGCACAGGTACCGACAACGCTAAATACTCCCGCTGAGCGAGTCCATAACACCGTGGGCTATTGCCAATCCGCCGTAAGACTTCTGTGACGTGACCGCCGTCATTATGGACTGCGCTACCAAGGTATGTAAAACTTTCCAAGATCTCAATGTCCTCGCCACACGCATGAACAGACTGTACTGCTTCATCTAGTAAGTCTCCAAATACCTGGACCTTGGTCTTGAGCCAGGAAACCTCAAGTCCCAAAGGCTTTGCCTCCTCGTGCAGCGCCTCGAGAGCCATCACCAGGACCTCCAGCGACTCAGCAAAGATTACTGCATCATTGGCAAAAACAAGATCAGTGATCTTGGTGTTGCCGACGGATGCTCCACATCACTTGATCTACACCTTGTCCAATACCCAGTCCATACAAGCGTTGAAAAGTGATGGGGCAAGGACGCACCCTTGCCTCACTCCTGTATTCACAGGAAAGAAGCTGGATACACCTGCCCTGAAATTAATTGAAACACCATAAATCCGTTCCAGCCCCCAAAAAAACACACAATTTTTTTTTACTGTACCTATATGACTGGACTGCACTCACCCTCCGCCATTTGCATTCGCAAGTGTTTACCTCTGTGTTCTCCAGCTGTTGGAACAGCTGTGGGTGAACTGCTGCCGCTAAAAAGATACTGCACTCACCCTCCCACCATTTGCGATTCGGCCGTGTTTATACTCTGTGTATTCAGCTGTTGGAAACAGCTGTGGGTGGAACTTGCCGCTAACGGTCACAGCACTCCCCATCCGCCATTTGGCATTCGCCTGTGTGAGCACAACACAACAGAGATGCTTCACGGCGAGCAGGCATAATTATGAGTCCTCCACAATTGCTGGTTATGAGAGCGAGGGAGGTGTTGTTGCGGCATCAGATACAAGTCAAGCACCGTTCAACTACCATACGCAAGTAGTATATAACAATCAGAATTACGTAGCTTTAGTTAGTGTATAGTTAAGTGCTGGTTGGTCATAGGCCTGTTATGGCCCTTGACAGGCCAGCCAAACAAGCGCTTCCCACTTAGGATATAATATTAATTATCAACTAGCAATTATTTTTCAATGACGTAATCTTGCATTCAATTTTGTTTGGACTTAGTTATATAACTAAATCATGCTAAGTTAGGCTAAGCATTCATTATCAGCAAAGTTACGCATGCTCATACGAATATGTATATGTGTAGGGACGCAATTAAGGCAATTCCTATTGAATTAGATTAGTTTAGAGACAGGTCACCATTTTTTAAAGTGAGCAATGAAATAACTATGAGGCGGTTTACCTTCCAATGTTGAAGTCAATTTAGAAAGCTGGTGATAAAAGAAATTATTCACCAATGTGTATCAATTAATGAACAACAGTGTCAAGATATCTCGATAAAGTAATTAATTATGAGGGATTACTGGAAGTGTGCTACATATTCCATCAACAGCTAAAGTTTCTTTAGCTCAAAGTTTGTAATAGCATTAAGCAAGAATCCCCCCCACCAGGAGATCAAAATTATTACAACTATTGGTAATCAGCGTATATCAGCCACCCCTTAGAGTTTAAAGATCCCTCGTTAGTGGGTATTTATCCTGCGCCTATTACGCAAATCAACACCTGTAATTAAAGATTCAAACTTCTCATCCTACCAGTAACCACTTAGGACCTACCAAATAATAGATACAATCCCCTAATTTTCCCCCCCCAAGGGGGGGTTAACCTAAAAATAGTGAGTCTTAGGATTAAATTGTGTCTTATGTGAGCGTGGACACTAGGGGGTGCCCACCCCTCCCACATGCCATATCTATTCAGATTTTTACACGAGAGTTGAAGTAATTGGCCTTGTAATTGCCTAACCTGTCTCGTGGAAACATGCTTCAAGCAATGCCCTATAAACTTAAGAACTTGTAAGGAAATAAGCAATTGTTCATAACATCGGCAGCCTTTGTCCTAACAGTGATAATAACTCAGACCCTACAGTAGTTAAAACGCAGACACTAATAATAGTTGTTTCAGAGCAGCTGTTCCTACTGCCGAATTGAAGTGTGCCACAATGGTATTCAGTCAATGTAAAGACAATGTTTTGACAGTGGTGCAAACGATCCCTTCATAAGCAGGGAAGATAGTTAATTATTACAACTACCCATAATTAATAAAGTGAATTTAGCCATATCAGTTTTTCTTTCTTGCCAATACAGGGCTCAACTTTGACAAAGTTCACCCTAGTCCAATTAGGAATATAATGTAGGTTAAGCTGCTGATAGTAATTAATAATATTGGTATTTAGTTTTAACTTTTAATTGACTCAAAGACAATGAGCTGAAAGGCTGAGGATAATGGTTGTCAAAACTAGTTGTAATACCTTCGAGGGCGTTTGATGGTCCCTTCCCAATTCATAATAGGCTCTGCTTATTTTTGGCGTTACCTAAGGAGGTCATCAAAATACATAACTTCTCTATTTAACCAGTGCTGGTGGTAAGGGCTAATGGGACCCATCCCACATACTCCCCATGCCGAACAAGAGACGAGTATCCTAGTCATGCACAGCACCTATTATATCTAAATTGGAACGCACTTTCTATTCCCCACCGAACCATCAGTGCGGTAATTAGAGTAAAGTGATTTCCAGTTTATAATGAATACAATCGTCCACTACTTGAAAATCCTAATAATAATGTGTCGGCGAGGAAATATAACCTCAAATTGAACACAGGATTATGGTTTGAAAGTGCCCTACCTGTCTGAAGAGTGTAATATGATGCTTACAAGGTTTCCACTCAGTCAGACATATCTGTAGATATATAATGGAACCTGCATGATCCCAGATCCTGTATAGACTAGAAAGGTTTTTTCCTTATAGAGCAAACTAATCAAGACTACCTAATTTAGTCTTCAAATCCATTAAAAGGGATAACTCTGATCCTTTGAAGTTTTTGGGTCATGAAAATACAAAAGCGAGGGATTTCCTGAGGAATATCAGCTCTTGGCCTCATCCGCCCACATAGGAAAAAATTGACCAATTATTAGGTCTGTACCTGGATCATGAGGGCATAGATAGGTGGTGAGGACAAAATTTAAAAGCTGATCTTTCAAATACGCACTGCCATCCATACTATTCCCACCGCCATCATCTTACTAAATATTGGAGGAAAGAATATCATCGGACCTCATTACATGGCGGAATGCTACCAATATTTGCCGATATCGAGGTGTAAATTTTTGATAACCATGGTAGAAGGCAGATCAAATTTACCTCAAATCTCTCATACTTATAATAGATTCTGAAGGAGACTAGTCTCCTTCTAGGTCCCCCTGAACTCCCGCTGATAGAGAGATCCTAAACCATTGAGTCATTGTGAGGACATAATGGGATATTATAACATCAGGAGATAACTCTCCCCCCGATTCAATTATATGTTCTGCAGAGTCACATGTACCTCTTTAGGAGTATTAATTTTAAATAGCCATAGACTAAAGTGCCGAAACCACTATCAAATGTTCCGGGCGCTATGTGCCTGGGTGATTGTCACCTGAAGCAGAACTTCAGTTTTACGCCGGCCCCCAGTGGTGGAAATTATCCACCAACCACCCACTCCAATAATTGGTAGAGTGTGGTTGTTCCTCCGCCCTCTTGTTCGAGAAGGTATTTTGTCCGCCCGCCCATAAGGGGTGCGTAGGGCTAATATATATTATATCTATATAATAATTACAATGGTAAATGGGTAATAACTAAAGTAATTTGAGTAAATGCATATGTGCTGGGGGATAGAATAATTGAACATTCCCAGTAATATTAAACATTTGCACCTTATAATTTAGCACCTTGGTTAGAAGCGCGGTCATTCGGCTGGGGACACAGTGATTCTCGCCACCGACGATTGACACGTGTCGGTGGGATTGTGTTGCCGGTCGCCGCCGCTGGCTTGAAATTTAGTACACTTCCCAGCCCTCACGGGATTAACATCTCTTCTCTGAATATAATGAGGATATTTGTACATACGTTCATTTTGTACATATACGTGATAAACCAATAGGACATGTTAAAATCAACACAGATAACAATCAGCCACGTCAAGAAGCTGGTTTATAAAACTCTGCCGCCCATATCAAAAGCACCCCGCCTCCACTCTCCACCTCTTGTCCTTCACGGCGCTCGTCACGCCGCTGACCACTTCGGATCACAGGACAGGCATATTGATAAAAGACTACAGCGATTTCAACCCCTATCCACAGATAAGTATCCTAGTTAGTTGACTAGTTGCGGTATGGTGTCGAGATGAGATAGAACATGGTTTTTGATAGGTAAGACCTCTTATTAATATATTATGTGATATAAATTTCTACATAAAATGAGTGCTGAACGCGATAAACTAGCGTAACCTTGATGTGTGTGTTTAGGGGATGAAAGAGGACTAGCAATACAGGAGTTTTTCGTACACAAATTGTTTCGTACCCAGGTTGTTGTGTTGTTTCGTACACTGATTTGTTTTTTTCGTACATTACCAGGTGTGTCGTTTCGTACTCTAGTCATCAAGTTAAACTCTGAGCTGAGTTGTATGAAACGAACTTATAGTTTCATATAGACTACGAAACAACTTAGGGGTGTATCGAATTCTACGGGTGTACGAAACAACTTGTGTAAAGAACTGACTGCATCCTCCTCTCATCAATGCTAAGGAGAGGCAAATATAAGAGACATTCGAGCGACCGGTGACTAGGTGCGTGAATGCAATGTATACTGTAGTGGAACATGAAATCCATAAAGGTATAACGTGCAGTTTATCCCAATCATACACGCAACCATCGGTGGTTTTAGGTCTCCTGACGTTTCGTTCTTAATATAAGGAGTTTCTAACCCATCACAAAAGCTGTCGGAAATGAAAAATAGCGCTAGGGATCTGGGGGGGGGCGAAACCTCCCCCAGTGAGTTAGTTACGTTCAATGACCGGGTTAGATTAGTTAACTAGCAGGGGGTCTTGGGGGCTATAGCCCCCCCCAGTTAATGTCAGAAGAGTATTGGGTCAAAAGGGATTAATGGTTTAACTGGGCATTTACCTAAAAGAAGTAGGTAGAGATAAAGGAATGTGTGAGTAAGAGATTACCATCCTCTAGAGATGGTATGTGAGTAATGCGAAAGTATTGAATGATGTTCAATGATGGAAGCTGCGTGGTATATGTTATTCTAGGCATAGTTCACGACCATAAATTTGTGGGGTTAAAGCACATAAAAATCACATAATTCAGGCTTTTCATTCAACCTAACACAACTACGTAATCTGTCAGGTCGGTATTAGTCGGTGCTGAGCTGGGGGGAATCACCCCCGCTCAATCACTAACCTCCCTAGACATAGAGTCAACTGGCCACCTAACCTAACCTAACTGTTCAGCTATTGGCTGTTATTTAATCCTGATACAGAAACAGGGTAAAATAGGAACCTCGCCGACGAAAAAAATTGGAACACCTGTCGGTCAAAATTCCTATCGGCGACAGTTCCAGGTATTGTCTAGTTACTCGGATAATATATCCCATTAATAATACCCCCCTAATAATGGGTGGTATTAGTTTGTAGTGGCTTGTCAAAAGTCTAGTATTTCTTACCTACATCAGCGTGTAGATTTCTTCATTCTAAGTATTTTGAACCCCATTTCCTATGGTACAATTGAATATAATGAATAATGATCTGGCGGAAAACATTTAAGAACATTGTTTGCAACCTTTGGAAACAGTTGGTAAACATTGTTTGCAACAAAGTTTCCAATCATACTACGGCAGTGCGAAGTGGGCCAAGGTTTTGCGGGGGCGGGGAGTCCCCATACCGGTAAACAAATTTATTTTTTTCGACAAAAAGCGAGTGGCCATAGTCATTCAATCACATCAAAACTATTCAGAAAACTAAGTTCGGCCTCGGAAATCGTTGAATGCCCACTTCCGAAATTTTTACTATTTGGTAGAAGTGGCAGCTATTATCCAATCTCATTCATATATCTATTACTCGGTGCGCTGGCTTAATTAAACGGTAAAATTATAAACCTTTGTCCCCGCCCTTATCGTGTTTTTATTTTTTCTCCAAACCTTCACAGATCCCTTCGATACCTCTAAACGTAATTTAAAGTGGGGGAGTTGCCCCCTTTAAAACATCCCTTAACCCCACCTAAACCCTAATGACCCCCCAAAATAATACTACCTAACCTCATATAACCTTATTCTAACCCCACCAATAACCTCCTAGCGAGACTAAGGGTAGAAGGACTAGATTTTTTACGCGGAGGTTAGGTTTATTGGAGATTATAATTTTGTAATTTGTTGTGTGGGACGCGCCAGAGGTTAGTAGTGACATAACGTCTTCTCTTCAGATTTCCTTGGGGAGGCATGAATTTGTTTACATTCTAACTGCATTGATGATTGGCCTAACAATCTCAAAGGTTTGATGAAATATGTTGAATTATCGCCCATCGACTGGATGGAGACAAAACAAAACTGTTGAAATTATAATATTAATTAACGTGAACTCACCTTGCGATTAACCCAAAATCTACCTAAGCTGCACTGATACCCTATTTAGACGCTAACTAAGGTATACTCAGCAGTGGCAGATGGGTTGATGATATGAAGGCTTGATCATTATCTTGAGGGAGTATTGGTGAGACGCTGTGGTACACAGAATGGCAGAGCGGCTGGCTGTGGCAACGTCATGGCGGCGCGGAGTGATAGGCCGGCGGAGTTGCCAAGGGTAACTTTCCAAGTTACCTGGCGCGGCTCGTATCTTGTGATGTGTTACCACTTTGTCCAGCTTTAACCGATTGATCGGTTATAGTTTACTAATATTAAGATGAGTTTGACTACACCTTAGTGTACAATCAAAGACTGACTACAACTTCATAGTGTAGGTGATAACGCGTGACTAATGTCTTGACTACAACTCCTTCTCAAGACAGCTGGAGATTACACGTGGAGCGTTCCAATAATTTTCTCCTATACGTGGAAGTTTCCTCACAATTCTTATATTATATTAATCCTTTGATTAATTGTGGTATTATAGGTGAATATCACCAAAATTATATTACTATATCTAAATACATCTTAATTTATACCCAAATCTATAACAATATATACATAGGTGGAATTTTTATTCGTGGTGTCGCCTCCGCCTGGTAGGCGCCAAATTCCACCATTCAAATTAATACCTTTCTCATAATTAGAGAGCTGTTTTAGTGGATAATTTCCACAAAATTTTTCATCTGATTTACCAAGCGACAGTCAGCTGTGTTCCATTCCTCATGGTCGGAACGAAACGGAACGAGCTTGAAGATCGCATCATCGTGAGCTAAGAACATTCGGACGATCCTTTGAAAACACATTTTTGTGGTGTTCGTAGCCCAAGATCTAAGATGGCCGCTAAGAACACTCTAAGATGATCTTAGAGGCGGAAAGTTACGAACGTTCAAACATCCAGCCCCTGCTTGCCATCACAAAATACGATTGTAGCGCTGCCAAAGCACTATCTAGATGTTGCCGGGAGTAAGTGTCGTACACTTCATTACCTCTTATCGAGGCTCAAGGAATATCGTTAAGGTTGACACTGTTGAAGGCACAGCAAAGAGTCGTAGCGTGATTGTCTGTATTACACATCGATACCCAGCAAACATGGGCTATGCGGGCCTGTGTCGGCTTGTGCCGGGTACGTATCGGCACCGGCGGCAGGGCGACTGGTTTCGGCAAATTGGATGAAGCCGATGTCGGCCCTGCAGCGGGAACTGTATATCGGGCCAATTATTGATAAATTCGTACAGGCCCAACACAGTCTTCCTTGACTCGGCCCAAGGATAATATATTAAGCGGATGTGACATGAATGGCCGGGCCGAAGGACTTAAGTAGGGTGCAAAGCTCGGATTAAGGATAATTGTTGATTATTAGGTGGCTGAATCGTAGCCAGGCAGTCAGCTGTTGGCCGGCCACTCGCGCCCGTTGTCTCGTAGCCAATATTCAAAATATTTACCAGTGGAAGTGAACGGCCGCGGCGATACATTTACTGCTTTCACAGGCCTCTCAGGCTGAGGATCGACTTCATCTACTCCACAAAGACTTATAAAGGTACGTAGGAAAGGGTGATGACATCTTAGAGATAATAAATGCTCAAATATATAGACAAGAGACAAGAGTTACAAACAACAAGCCTCAGGCTAGAGCAAACGGAACGGAGCTGCTATTTTGTTTTGTTTTCACATTTTAATTAGTACATGGTAAAATTCTAGAGTCCTTTCCCGACCTTATTAGTGCTTTTTTTTCCTTCAGACCTTAACAGATCATTTCAGATACCTCTAACACGTAAATAAAAGTGGGGTGAGATGCCCCCTTAAACCCCCCTCCCCCCCCCAAATGCCTCACCCTTTGGACCCCCCAAAAAATATTACTAATCTAACCTCACTAAAATCCCAAACCTTCCCAAAACCTCCTAGCGAGATTTAAATTGCGGGGAAACTAAAATTTTACCGGGTTAGGTTTTATTTATATTGAGTAGGTTATAATACTTTTTTGGGCCCTTTAGGAGGTTTTGTGAGGTTGGGTTTGGGTTATAGTGATTTGGCGGGTTATATGAGGTTAGAATAGAAAATATTTCCCATAGAAAATTTTTTGGGGTTCGGGGGAGCTTTTAGGGGGGGGGGGGTAAAGGGGGCACTCTCCCCCACTTTATAATTAGGGTTTTAGAATACACAGTGATCTGTGAAGGCGGGAGGAAAACCCCCCCCCGCTAAAAAGGGGCGGGAAAGGACCTAAATTGTACCGCTTCGGGGATTAGAAATGGGGCTTGGGGAAATGTTTTTACTTGGTGAGGGGTTCTACTTAATGCAGTTTAAAGCATTACAAGGCACGATTATAACCGTCCTAAATTTAAGACCCCCCCTGAAAATTTTGCGCTTTCAAACCCCTATCCCCACGGAAATGAGATTAACACATGTGGGGTTTGGGAGGGGCGAACCCCCCCCTCCTCCCAGCAAGGTTAAAAATAGATAAGAAATCAGTCCCCAAAATAGGGGGTTTATTTAACTAGTGGGGTGGGGTCGGATGGGCACCCCCCCCAGTTATGTCGGGAGTTTTTGGAAATAGAGGTATTGTACTAAACTGCAGTTTTACGGTAATTTGTGAGGGTGTCTGATGTACCCTTTTGGTACAGCAGTACTGACCTATTTATACGGGGCTGTATTTAGAACATGACTGTGTTGGATTCAATTTTTTCCCTTTCTATTTTTTCTATGGTGAGAACGAGTGGAAGTAACAAGAAATGTGTGCAACAAATTTTTTTCTTAGACTATTTTTTAAAAGGGAAAGACTGTTGGTTATTTTTAAAGGGCAGGCAATTTTGGGTTGATTAATTTTTTTAAGGGTTTAAATAGGTCATTATTTATACTTTTACAAATGGATTTTTTTTTCCAGCCCAAACCAAAAAAGGTTTTTTTTAGAAGTTGTCACAATTTTTTAACTGTCATTTTCTTTAAAAAGCAAAACCTGCCTCGTTCTACTGCGTTTAATTAAAGGCACAAATTAAACCGTCTTAAATTTGTAAACCCACCATTAGCAGCATTCTAAGATTTTGGTACTTTCACCATTTTGAGTATGTGGAAAAAATTGTTCTATTCCTATTATTCTGTTGTGTAAGAAGAGGTTTTTTTTAAAATTTCCCGGAAAATCCCTCATTTTTCGTTTCTCCTAATTACTCTTGCTTCAGGGTTTGGCTACGCAACCAAAGTCCAGGTTAGGTTTGTGGCTATTTTTTACACACTCTGTGCCTTATCTCATTCTAGGTAAAGATGATTGCGTAGGTTTTGTAGAGTGTAAATTTTTAGTTATGCGACACCCGAAAAGGGGAATAGTTAGGAAAAAAAAAGATAAAAATCGTAAAGACCAAAAATTTTGGAACCATAAGGGTTTTCTAATAAAATTTCTCTCTCAATTTCACAGGATTTATACAATGCAATTATTTAAGTAATCATTAAAGTTTAACAGCTTTTCATCCCTTAGATTTGCCCAACATTCTTTGTATTGTGGTCTTCATTTAGGCTTTTTATTGTGGTCAGTGGCACCCCGAAAATTGAAAGGGGGGGGGGCAAATATTTTATAATTATTATTATTTATTGTAAAAATATTAATATTATATATATATATATAATATAATTTAAAAATATATATATAATATTTTAAATATTTTATATATATATAAATTATATATAATTTGGTATATAAAATATATTATTTAAAAAAAAATAAAAAAATTAAAAAAAAAATATATAAAAAAAATTTAAAAAACTAAAAAAAGAAAGAAAAAAAAATATATATAAAAAAAAAAAATAAAAAATCACAATAAAAAAATAAAAAATAAAAAAACCAAATTAAAAAAAATAAAAAAAAAAAAAAAATATAATATATATTATAATAATCTATTAAAAAATATTAATATTATTATATATTTATATATATTATTAAATTATATTATGATATTATTATATTAAAAATATATATAAATATATATATAATTAAAAATAATAGATAGATAATAGAAGAAGATAGTAATAAAAGAAAATAGATAAAAGATTTGATAAACAAAATTAGAAATTTATTTAAAAAAAAAATATTTGTTTCTTTTGGGGGGATTTCATTTTTTTTATTTTTTTCTTTGATTTTTCATACTTTTTTTTTTTTTTTTTTATTTTTTTATTTATATTTTTATATTTTTTTGTTTTTTCATATTTTTTTAAAAATTTACTAAAAATTTAAAATTTAATTTTATAATATAATATTTTATATAATATTAAAATTTTATATAGATAATTATATATATATATATATATATATATATAATTTTAATTTTAAAATTATTTGGTGCTTCATATATTTATTTGGTTTTTATTTTTTCTTTGTAAAGGGGGGGGGCCATGGCCGCATGGGCCCCCCCCCTCGGTACGCCACGTTGTGTCTTTTGTAGTAAAGGGTAATTTAGGGGATTGCAGGTTTTAACAACTCTTTTGTGAAAAATTTGGGCCCATAGAACAAATAAAATACGCAAAGAGATGTAAATGACAGTGCCGGTCATGAAAAACTAACAGTTTTTTTTTTCCCCGAGCAACCCCCTTGTGACAAAGCCTTTTAGGGGGAAAAGGGGACAACGGGCTGGCACAATGGCCTTTATCCCCGATGTTTTGTTCTTTAATAACAGAAGAGACACCGGGGGCCGCGACAGGACCTGTACCCATACGGCCCCGCACATCTGACATGGTGGGAATTTATTTTTTTCCCATTTGAGGGTTTTTGACTTAACACCTCTGGGCTATAGTTTTCATTTGGGTTTTGAAACTATAATTTTTTGTACATTTCGGTTATCTTTTTTCCCTAACCAACCCACCCAATTTACAGAGATTGATAGACTTTCGGCTAAATTTTCCTTCTTCCTTCGTTTAAAGCAGATTTCCCATAATGTCTTGAAGTTAAAATCTGTTACTTTCCAATTTTTTTTCTCGGCTTTTTCATTTGATTTGCAGCATCTCAATTTTTCAGACTTTTCACAAAGTATAGTACAAAAATAGGGCGTGACAGGGACGCCCCTAAAGAGTCTTCCCTGTTATCTATACTTATGGGGAAAAATTTCATTTATCTATTATATATATATAATATTATATATATAATATATATTAAAAAATATATTTTAAAAAAATATATATATATATTATATATATATTTACATCTGTGCCATGCGCCCGTAGGGATGGGACCCCGGGCTCGGAGGGGAGGGTCTGGGGTTCACTTGAGGCTGTGATGGTTTTTTCCCTGCCCGTGGTGGCGCGGGAGGGGTTCTTATAGTGACGGTTTTAGTAAGGGCCATGCTGCCCCCGTGTCCCCGAGCACCTGCATCGAAGGGGAAGTTGAGGGCCAGTGGGGGTTTTTAGCCCCGATGGTGCAAAAAAGGTTTTTTGGTTTTTTTCGGGGATGAAATCGGGTTTACCCAAAACGCCAGGGGGAGCGCTAACCCCTCCGCTACCCCTCCCCATAATATATTATATATAATATATATATATATATAATTATATATATTATTAATTTATAATATTATAAATTTTTTATCTTTTTTTTTATTTATTTTTCATGTATTTGTTTTTTTTTGTTTTTGTTGTTCTTAATAAAAATTTTCCCAATTTTTCGGCTTTTTTTTCCCCTTTTGTAACAAACAGTGATTTATTCTTATGAAAATTATATTTTTTTTAACAAATTATTGTTGTTTCTTTCTTATTTTTCTTTAGCAGCCTGGGGTGTATTAGGGGACCATTTTGAATTGTTTTCTGACTGCCATTTCCAGACGCCTCACCACAGGCAGACTGATAACGAGCGAAACTGTGATTTGGCTTGATTTGAATAATAGTGATTTTTTTTCCTTTTTTGCACTATATTGGTCCTTTTCTATACTGTAAAAGGTTTTAGAACCCATTCTACTGGCACAGGTTTCCCTTCACAAATGTGTTTTTAAAAATGGGCGGTGTAGCGCGCCCCTAGCTGACCCGCCCGGATAGCTACCCTGCCACGCTACGCACACCTGCGATGACGCACACAGAAAACATGGCCCCGTCTCCCCGGACCCGAACTTATTTAGATTCGCTTTTTTTAACCTAAATAATCACAAAACTTAAACCCAAAACCCATCTTAAACCTAACCAAAACCCAAACAAAACAAAACCCGCCTTAACTTATAATCAACTTAATAACCCAATACCCTTTTTATATCATAAAAAAATAAATGTTTTAAAATTTTGGTTGTTAAGGTTTGGTTAGGTTTTTATTAGGTTTGGTTAAATTTGGTAGGTTTTTAGTTAATTTTTTTTAGAAATATATATATTTTAGGGTTTTAAAAAAGGAATTGACGATATTTTTTGGTCCCGGAGGGGGTGGGCCCAAGTTTTTCTGTGTGACGTCATCTCCGTACTGCGAGTGTGGCAGGGTAGCTTCCGGGGGGTAGCTAATCAGGCGTGCTACTCGGCATTAGGAACGGTAAACGATTCAACTGCTTGTCGGCCTGCTTGTGGCACTATTCAGCTGCTATATTGGCCCACTTGTGGCACTATTCAAATGCTAAGTCGGCCTGCTTGTGGCAGTATTCAAATGCTAAGTCGGCCTGCTTGTGGCACTATTTGGATGCTAAATCGGCCTGCTTGTGGCACGATTCAGTTGCTGTATAGGCCCTCTTATGGCACTATTTGGATGCTAAATCGGCCTGCTTGTGGCACGATTCAGTTGCTGTGTAGGCCCTCTTATGGCACTATTTGGATGCTAAATCGGCCTGCTTGTGGCACGATACAGTTGCTGTGTTGGCCCGCTTATGGCACGATTTAGATGCTATGTCGGCCCGTTTGTGGCTCAGTAGTGGCAATATTTTGGTTACGGATTGCCGACACAGATCTGACACAGAAACGTAACGTAACCGACACAGGCCCGGGGTGCAAACATGAACGCACAAGTTGTCGGTCCGCAACCAGGCCGATAACTTCATTACGGTTTGCCGACTCAATGCCAATATGTCGTTTGTGATTTACCGACACTGATTTGATGCCGGCCCGTAATGACAATGTTTGCTGGGTATCTAATTGTTTTGAGCTCTTAGAATGGCCTAGCATTGTTTTCTAACTTATAGATGGACTTGATATCAAACTGAAATGTATAGGGCACTATGAAAATGTTATTTGAATATTTATTTGCTACACAGCCATTTCACGATGTGCCGCAGTATCTTCCTAGCTATTCCTCACGAATCTTGACTTAAATACACGTGGGAGAGCGATGCTCAGCGAGCTCCAAACTGTGGCACAGATGAATCAGACTGAGGAAATGTTGGTATTCGTGGCCTGCGCTAGGGCTTCTAATAGACTCTCTTTGGTGTAAAAAGGTAAAGATGGGAGCATACGCTAAGCTGCGCTAAGCTGCGCTGCTCATCTCCGTGGCATCTCTTTTGTGTGATATGACATATATACAAATATATTACATTTCTATTGCAATTGTATTATCACTCATGAATATATTTAAGTATTTGATTATATTATAGCAAACATACAACAGCTTTGCCGCTCTAGCCACAAACATCAACGGAAATTCGGACGGTATGTATGCATGCCGAGGAGGCGAATGTGATTTCAGATGTCGCTGCAGGATTTAATTATTCATAAGCTGATTGAGCTCATATATATATATATATATATATATATATATATATATATATATATATATATATATATATATATATATATATATATATATACTTCCATATGTAGCTGTATTCATGCCATCAAAGTATCATAACTACACCTAATTGAAAACAGTATTATTTGCATATGATCTTTATGTTACCAATAAGACGCCTTAATCGGCGAAGGACGAGCGAGCCGAGCACGTGCGCACGTGCGGCGTCACCCGGAGTTTGTCCTGTGTGACATTGCCAGGTGTGTGGTCTCAAACCACACACCAAATTTCAACTTAGTCGGTACAGCCGTTTCTCAGCTATAGCAAGATAACATTGTCTGACACCCCTCACGCGCCATGCTGACCCCTCACGTGAGACAAAACATGTCAAGCACAAATAGGGATTGAATGGGGCTATCAGATGGCGAAGACCGCTTGTCAATCGGAAGCGTGATTCCAAAGATATAAGCTCCTGAAAAGCGTGATGGTCGGTCGGTCGGCCGGGTCGGCCGCTAGATGTGAGAAAAATCCCGTATCCAGTGAGGATGAATACTGAATGAGATGAGAATTAATGGAAAACATAAACATTTACGGGGTGATGTCAGATGAGAATGGATGCATGCGCGCGCTCTGATTCGCCAGGATCTTGAAGGCTCCACCCACACCCAAAAGAATGTATTTTTTCCGAAAAAAAAAGTATAATTTACTGCCGCGAGTGTGTCATGTCGGTTAGCAGTTCACTCAAGAAAGTAAACAAAAAGTGGGCGGAGCTTAAAGGAGTATAATTATAATTCCGAATGGACGCCGCAAAATACGCCTTATAGTCGCCAGTCACTCGCCACTGCACTAATGTCGCCAGGTACAATATATTACGAATTTTAGCATCACTACAGACTTTTATGTGCCACTGGAGACATGCACAGTAGTTTATATTATGTACATCACACTACATGTCTTCAGTGGCACATAAAAGTCAGTAGTGATGCTAAAATTTGTAATATATTGTGCCTGGCGACATTAGTGCAGTGGCAAGTGACTGGCGACTATAGTGTTATCTGCGGTAGTGGACAAGGATACTAAACAGGTCATATCTATAAAATGTTGCTTATATTCACTAAAATCGTGTAATGGTACCTAAATTACAATGGAAATTACGTTCTGGGTCTCACAGGTTACAAAGCAAGGGTTATAATAATCTTTTGTTTATTCATATCTCACCCCAACCCCCAAACCTCACCAGGGAACCTCACGTGACCAGCCATTAAGGTTTGGTCCAATGAGAGCAAGGAACCTCAGGAGCGCCCCGCCCCGCCAATCTGCGCCCAGCATTCCCTCCCGCCATTCAAACAACTTGTCTCCGTAGTGGTGGTGACGGGGTGCAGTCAATTCGTACACCAGTTGTTTCGTACATCAGTAGATTCGTACATCAGTAGATTCGTGCACCAAAAAGTTGTTTCGTAGTCTATATGAAACTATAGTCGTTTTGTACACGATCAGCTCAGAGTTGAACTTTACTACTAGAGTTACGATTCGACACCAGGTATGTACGAAAAAACTCAAATCAGTGTACGAAACAACTAATAGAACCTGGGTACGAAACAACTAACAGAACCTGGGCACGAAACACCTAACAGAATCTGGGCACGAAACAACTAACAGAACCTGGGTACGAAACTCCCTGTAACCGTGGTGACTGCTTTCCCTCACCCGGCTGTTTTGTGCAATTCCCGGCAGCCTTGAGTACAAATGGCTAGTGCCGGTGTAGTGATCTCACCAGCTACTCTTGGCCCGAGCAGCTACACTGCACAAATACGCACTGAAACACTGCTCCCTGGGTGAATAGTTGTTTGACAATATAGTACATGTATACCAATTCTGATCTTGGGTAAAACGTATATACATATTGTCAAACAACTATGCACCCAGGGAGCAGTGTTTCAGTATAATGGTAGGGTACGTAGTGTTCCAGGCAAGGGCACATTCGCTTGAAATGTTCTATGTTCTACTTTAATTACTACTCTACATTCAATGTTTCCACCATGTTTTACCCAGGATCACAATTGGTATACATTGTCAAACAACTATTCACCCAGGGAGCAGTGTTTCAGTGCGTATTTGTAAGGTGTAGCTACTCGGGCAAAGGGTAGCTGGTGAGATCGCTACACCGGCAATGAAGAGACCAAGAAGGAGATACCGGAGATAAGTAAGAACCCAACAACCGGGGCAAAGTACCAGAGAAGTAAGTTTTATGGCAAGGTGTGTGTGTGTGTGTGTGTGTGTGTGGGTGTGGGTGTGGGTGTGGTGTGTGGTGTGTGTGTGTGTGTGTGTGTGTGTGTGTGTGTGTTGCCAGAACTTCCTATGTAGAAGTTTATACCTGGTGCCTTTGTTATTTGAATGATATTAATTGATTATGATTTTTCATTGATTACAACTGAATTGAGAATTGAAAACTAGTCTTATGACTTCACTATGTGATTATAGTATGAACACTTCTCGCTGCGGAGAGTACTGAAATGGGGGATGAATTTAAGGGGAAGGGGTAGGAGTTTAGGTTAAGGGGAAAGGGTGTGAGTTAAGGGGAAGTGCTGCCACCAGCTCAAGCGAGTAGTTTTCTGGGTTACTCCCTGGGCGTGTTTGAATAGATATATATATTAGATTTATCTTGGTAGTCGTGATGATACGTGGAATTACGGTAAGGGCTGACTCTTTTGAAGTGTGGTGGAATTACTGTCCTACACAGAATAATCACTGGGTTTTTTTTATAAACCAAGAACTATATTGAAAATCATTATTATCATGCGAATATATGTCTCTTGTTTGAGATCACAGACAAACATATAAGTCTAATCCGAACATAAGAAAGTTTCTCCATCCCAACTAGGAAAGCTCTAATCTGAATAAGTAACCCTTTACACTATGATACATGAAGCTCTTTCCATGTGATGAAGGAACTTCTGGTGAGCATACTACCCCACTGAATCTTAACTGATAAATTATCCTTACTTAGGTAACATACCGCTGAATCGTATAATTATACATGGAAGATATAAGGGGGGAATATAAGTAGTAAGAATGTTGTGTGTGTGTTATACTAAAACCATGTGTCGGAGCCTTTTGGCTCGACCGAGATGTCCGCCGTCGGGAACGGAAGAGAGACTCCTAATAATACTTATAAGGATGGGGCAGGCCTCATTTACGTTAGTGAGAGCTAACATCGGTACCATATTTGGAAAATAGATAAAACATATTAATAACAAGGAAAGGGGGGGGAATAGGAGCGAATCTGTAAGTACCCTGTCACGATGAAGACTCTTTCTTGAGGTAACTAGGGGAGAGATTTGACCCTGAACTTCTCTCTGAAAATTTATCCTACATTAGAAAAACCCAATGTTACTAAGAAATAGGGGTGATAATAAGGAGTAAAGAATGTTTGTTTATCTAAAACCGATGTTGGATTTACCACTGAATTGGCCTTCACTGAAGAGAATACTCGAACTAACTACATATAAGGGGATGATCTTACTATGTGACTAGAAAGGACATGAACCTATGGAATATAGATTTACTACGATAGGAGGGTGGGGGAGGAATGAGAAACTTTAATCATGTTTATCAATGACGCGAGGAGAAGTGTTATCTGAGGTGTTACTCGACGCGCTGGGGAAAGGGGGAGGGAGTGACCTGAATTGGTCGAAGACTATAGCCAAATAACTGATAAAAGAAAGAAAGTGATAAACTGTCACAGTAGAAACACTTAAAGAAGAATTAGATATGTTTAACTGACATAACCGGGAATGTTATGATAATTTCCACATCCTGACGTCTTCTGATGTGGAATAGTGTACCACAATTTGTCGCCACATGTTACAGGTACAAATAATGAAAGACAGCATATATAGCAACGTATCTGTCACAGTGGTCTTTTTGAAGAAGTAATACTACGAGTTTAAGATAAGAGTGACGGAGGATGAAAATAATTAACTCTAGTTCTGTCGCAAAATTTTCAGGTAGCCCTACACATTTCATCGCCCATAGCTACGGGTAATAGGATGTAAAGAAGCATATATACCATGTATAGTAGGCTATGATCGAAGTTATCACTGACTAGTATAAATGAAATGACCTAATGAGAAAATAATATGGGACTTGTGTTTTGTGACACTATTTTCAGGGTACCACATTCATCGCCACATAGCTACATGGTAAATAAGATGTAAAGAACCATATATACCACTGTATCTGTACCCAGGGTCTATGATCGAAGTTATCACTGACTAGTATAAATAAATGACCTACATGAGAAAATAATATAACTTGTGTTTTGGTGACACTATTTTTCAGGGTAGGCTACCACATTCATCGCCACATAGCTACATGGTAAATAAGATGTAAAGAACCATATATACCACTGTATAGTGGTCTATGATCGAAGTTATCACTGACTAGTATAAATAAATGACCTACATGAGAAAAATAATACTTGTGTTTTGGTGACACTATTTATCAGGTACCACATTCATCGCCCACATAGCTACATGGTTAATAAGATGTAAGTAAGAAGCCAATAACCACTGTATAGTGGTCTTATGATCGAAGTTATCACGGACAGTATAAATAAGTGACCTACATTGAGAAAATATATGCTTGTGTTTTTGTGACACTATTTCAGGGTACACATCATCGCCATAGGCACATGGTAAAAAGCTGTACAGAAACATACAATATACCACGTAAGTGGTCTATGATCGAAGTATCAGACTAGTATAGTTTAAATGACCTACATGAGAAATAAATACTTGTGTTTGGGACATATTTATAGGCAACAAATATATCGCAGTATCAACGATAAATAAAGTGCGCTTTCCGCGCATTGCGCAGTAGTGGGCCATGCAACCCTTTATATGGCAACTCTTATTCGTACACCGGACGCTTCGTTCTTGTGAACTTTGCTTCTTCTGGTTTCTCTGAGAACATTGAGCGTGAGTTGGAGCAGGCGTACCCAGAAACTTTTAAAAGGGGGGGCCAAATAAAATTTAAACAAGTATATATATATATATACTATATATATATAAAGGCCTCTTCCATTTGCGACATTTCAGAACAGTTCACGGAACCCAGAGTCAGGGTTCCATTGCGCACGAAAACTGGGTCGAGGCAAAGCGCGAGTGACTCAGCAAAACCGTGAACTTCCTACTAATAGGGCAGGTGGGTAGCTGGTAGAGTTTCAGTGCATAAAACAAGTCGCCTGGGCCCTATTTTCTTATCGTGAAGGGTTTCCGCATGCACGATCGGAGAGGTGTCAGACGCAAAAGGATACATGGCTGAGATGGAGCCATGCGTTTCCCGCGTATCTTAAACTGATATGATCCCTCTCACGTAGCAGCTAGCTGAGAGGTTCTATCTCTCGTTTATCTCTCTCTCTCGTTATCTCTCTCTCTCTCGTTATCTCTCTCTCTCTCTGTATCCTCTCTCTCTCTTGTTATCGCTCTCTCTCTCGTTATCTCTCTCTCTCTCTCTTATCTCTCTCTCTCTCCTCTCTCTATCTCTCTCTCGTTATCTCTCTCTCTCTCCTCTCTCTCTCTCCTCTCTCTCTCTCTCTCTCTCTCTCCTCTCTCTCTCTCTCTCTCTCTCTCTCTCCTCTCTCTCTCTCTCTCTCTCTCTCTCTCTCTCTCTCTTAAATTGCCTCGCCAGCTGAGTATGTTTGTAAAACAAAAAACGGGGTTTTTGCGCTCCATTTGTGACACGCGAACCCAACCCTGAACCCAGAACTGAAAGAACTGGTTCATGCAGCTTGGGCACAAATGGAAGAGGCATAATATATATATATATATATATATATATATATATATATATATATATAATATATATATATATATATATATATATATATTATAATATATATTATATATATAATATATATATATATAATATATAATATATATAGCTATATATATTTATTTATTTATATAGCTATATTTTTATTATTATTTATTATTTATTTTTGCAAAGGGGTGGGCCATGCGCATGGCCCCCCCCCCCCCCCCCCCCCCCCCCCCCCCCCTCGGTACGCCACTGGTTGCGAGTAGTGGCACATGCAAGTCTTTAGTGGTGCTAATATAGCGCCTGGCGACATTAGTGCAGTGGCGACTATAGTATTATTGACGGTAATTAAACGTACATGAAGACGAGTCAGGTAACCATTCGTATTTAACCCCTTCACGCCCAGATCTTTCCTTTGCTATATAAAATTGTCTGTTGTCCAGCCATAAAATTACGAGAAGTAACTGAATACGTATAACAAATTAGTTACCGTACATAACACTATAGGCGTATTTTGTGGCGGCCAATTTTGTGGATTATTATAATCTTTTAAGCTCCGCCCCTGGGGGGGCCGGATGTTCGAACGTTCGTAACGCGTCTCTAAGATCATCTTTGCACTTAAGATTGATCTTGGAACGTTCGTAACGCGTTTAGAGGTATTTTCAAACGATCTTTGCGAACATAGATCCGCCATATTTGTTCGTTTTTCAACCATATTTGTTCATAGTGCCTTGGTTCTTCTAGAGTCTAGACCAAGCATAGTGCTAAGGTTGCTGAAGAGCACTCGCACACTGTCCGTAGGGTCGCATGATGAAGGTTTTTCTAATATACAAGCCATATAAAGTTATGTTGTTAGTTGTTTATTTCATGTTGAGTTGTTTATGGTTGTTCAGGACGCTGTACCGTAGATAACAGTGAAGTCGCCACCTACAGTGAAGTCGTCAGGCTCCAAATATTACGAATTATAGCATCACTACTGATTTTTATGTGCCACTGAAGATGTTACCCAGTAGTTTATATCATGATTGTATAATCTACCCTGTTTCAGCGTTGTTTTATGCTTTGTATCTGCAAATATAACTGTTGCGCATTTTGCTTCTCAAGTTTTTCTTCGCGCGATGACAGACAGTAAACAGTAGCTTTTCGGGCGACAGGACACAAGACTTGCCAGATCTTTCAAACTTGAATAGAATCTATTTTCACGCTGGCAGAGGAATTTTTATATATCCAAGCATCTTCCGCAGCTAATATATATAGAGACTTGTTTTACTTTACCTCTAATTTCCCTGAATTCCCCAGAGTGGCGACTCAACTGTTGGGTTAAAATACTAGCTGGCGACTTTACTGTAGTAGGTATAGTGAGGTCGCCACTCGGTTTTATTTTTGTAATTTGTTCATTTATAGCCCTAATATGACACAGATGAAGACACAAAATGACACAGACTTTCCAGATAGCCCCTTCTAACTTTCCTGAAATCATGCATGTACAAATGTAAGTATTAACGCCACCACACGTCTGTACATAACAAAGAAACATAGAACTGGCGACTTCACTGTTATCTACGGTAAGGGTAATGTGAAGAGTGCAATGAATGGTATTTATTTGATTGTTTGTTTGTTTAGAGGATAATTCCTCAGAGCCATAGTGATCTACCTCTGCAACTTAGTGTTGGCCGAAGCCACCACCCCGGGAGGTGAATCACAAACCCCCGGCTAACACCCGGTACCCATTCACTGCTGGGTGGACAGGGGCTCGGGTTTTTTAAGAAAGACCACCCATCTGTCTTCACTCCGCCCGGGGATCGAACCCTGGACTTCTCGGTTGTGAGCCGAGCGTGCTAACCACTACACTACGGAGTACCCTGTGGTTAGCAATTCATTTCCATCTACCAGCTGGACATCTACAGGGTCTGGTTCTTCCAACGGCACACACAACTTTGATGTCAGGATTGATTTGACTGATTTCCTCAACAATCAATATTCATCAAACAATGAAGAAGGTAAGGGTGCCAATTCATAGTTGAAGACTTCTTCCAGAGCGATATCCCTCTTCTGTGAGATAACAAGCAGTCGACCATACAGCTGCTCCATATTGTAGATGGTCTTGCTGTAGATGGGATGCTGCCGAATGTCTATAGGTGACTGGAATGAGTGAAGTGCAAATAAAAAAGAAATGTGTCTTGTGCTAGAAGTGTATAGAGAAGATGATATGGGAGAGGAAGATGCGGGAAGTGAAGGAGGAGAATAGGAGACAAGGATGAGACGGAGAGAATGAGTCAAGTGAAGGATACGGATGGCGGTGGCATAAAGGGAGATTGGAACGAACGAAGGGTGGGTACGCAAGGTGTATGTAGAATGGATAGAGAAGCAGATTATGTATAATGTGGAAATTATCCACCAACCAGCCTCTCAATAATTGGTAGAGTGGTGGTTTGTTCCCCCCCCTTGTGAGGGAGATATTGTCTGCTGGTCATAGGGGAGCGTAGGGATGTTATATATATATATATAATTAAAATGGTAATGGGTAATAATTAAGGTAATTTGAGTAAGTGATAAGTGCTGGGATAGAATAATTGAACATTCCCAGTAATATTAAGCATTTGCACCTTATAATTAGCACCTTGGTTAGAAGCGCGGTCATTGGCTGCTGCCCATTAGATTCTTGCCACCGACGATTGACACGTGTCGGTGGGATTTGTATGGCCGGTCGCCGCCGCTGGCTTGGAAATTTAGTACAGTGGTACTTTGACTTACGAGTTTAATTCGTTCATTGATCGAGCTCGTAACTCAATTTGCTCGTATATCAAATCAGTTTTCCCCATTGGAATTAATTAAAATACCATTAATCCGTTCCAG
This sequence comes from Chionoecetes opilio, assembly GCA_016584305.1. Lineage (NCBI taxonomy): Eukaryota > Metazoa > Arthropoda > Malacostraca > Decapoda > Majidae > Chionoecetes > Chionoecetes opilio. Next base: position 25,071 of record JACEEZ010005640.1, on the reverse strand, counting down.
CCCCAAAAAAACCCGAATTTTTTTTATTTGAACCTTAAACCTTTTTATAGGGGAAACCGGGGGGGAACTCCCAAACTCCACCCCCTCCGCCTTTTTGCTTTCCCAAAGTTTTTAACTTTTGTGTATCAGCTTTGGAAACAGCTGTGGGGGGGGAAGCCGCAAAAACGTTACAGCACCCCACCCTCCGCCATTTCCCTTTTGCCTGGTGGCACAAACAAACAGGATCCCTTCCACGGCGGGGGGCGAGGGGGAAATTTATGACCTACCACAATTGCTGGTTATGAGAGGGAGGTGAGGGGGTTTTGCGGCTTTCAGATACAAGTCAACAGCCGTTAAAAACTACCATACGCCGGGGTAGTAGTTTAACACAAAAGGGTTACGTAACTTTATTTTAGTGGTATAGTTAAGTGGGGTTTGGGGTCATGGGGCCTGGTTTATGCCCCCGGGCCCAGGCCAGCCAACAGCGCTTCCAGCATTAGGATATAAAAAATTAATTATCAACTACCCAATTTTTTTCAGTGAGAAATTTTGTTTCCCAAATTTTTTTTGGATTAAAGTTATTAACAAAAATATGACAAAATTAGCAAAGCATTCATTATCAGCAAAGTTACCCAATGCTACCAAATTTGGTAATAGGTGTGAGGAACGAAATTTAAGGAATTTCCTATTAAAAAATTTAAAAATTATTTTTAAAGACGGGGTTTACCATTTTTTTAAATGACAATGGAAAAATATGGGGGTTTTTACTTCCAATAGAAGTTAAATTTTGGGAACAAGCTGGGGATAAAGAAATTTTTCCAAATGTTGTTTCAATTATGAAAAAACAGTGTAAAAGAAAATCCGTTTTAAAGTAAAAAATATGAGGGTTTAGGAGTGTGCTCATTTTCCATCAACAGCTAAATTTTTCTTTCCCCAAAAGTTTGCAAGGATTTTAAGAAAAGAATCCCCCCACGGGGAGATAAAAATTTATTACCCCTATGGGTAATAAAGCTTTCACCCAAACCCTAGAGTTAAAAGATCCCTCTTTTAGTGGGTTTTTTATCCTGCGCCTGTTACGCAAACAAACAGCCTGTAATTAAGATTAAAACTTTCACCCTACCAGTAAAACCATTAGACCTACTCAAATAATAGATAAAATTTCCCAAATTCCCAGGGCTACTAATAGTGAAGTACGGGGGAATAAATTGGTCTTATGTGGGGGGGGCCCAAAACCCCCCCCAACATGCAATACAAATCAGTTTGTTACACGAGAGTTGAAAGGTTAATGGGGCCTTGGAATTGCCCAAAACCCGGTCTCCGGGGAAAAACAGCTTAAAAATGCATCCCCTTTAAATTAAGGGAAATTTGTAGGAAATTTTAAGCAATTTTGTTCTTTAACATCGCTTTTTTGTCCTAACAGGATAATAATTTCAGCCCCTACATATTTAAAAAACGGCGGGCCCTTTTAAATGAGGTTCAGCAGCTTTTCCTACTGCCGAATTGAAGGTGTCCCCCACAAGGGTAATTCATTTTAAATTTAAAGCCCAATTTTTGACAGTGGTTCAAAAAGATCCTTCATAAGCAGGGAGATTTTGAATTATTACAAACTACCCATAATTAATAAATTTAAATTTACCCCAATATCGGGTTTTTCTTGCCAATACAGAGGCTAAAAACCTTTGAAAAATTTTAAAACCCTGGGGCCCAATTAGGAAGATAAAAAGTAGGGTAGTGTTTAGTAATAATAATTTTGGGGATTATTTTAACTGTTAAGGACAAAAAGACACAGCGAAATGCTGAGGGAAAATGGGGGAAAAATGGGTTGGGTAATACCTTCGAGGGGGTTGAGGGGGCCCTTCCAATTAAAATGGGGCCGCTGATTTTTTTGGGGTTACCAAAGGGAAAAGGTATCAAAATACTAATTTCTCTATTTTACCAGCGCTGGGGGAAAGGAAAATTAAGGGGGCCCCATCCCACATACTCCCCATGCCGAACAAGAAAAGGGAGATTCCTAGCATGAAAAAAGCCCCTTTTTAATTTAAAATTAAAAAGGAGTAGGGACAAGGATACAAAAAAGGTCATCCCTAAAAAAAAGGGTTGTTTTATTTTCACAAAAAAATTTTGTAAGGGTTTACCAAAATTACAAGGGAAAATTACGTTCGGGGTCTAAGGTTAAAAAGCAAGGGTTATAAAATTTTTTGTTTATTCAATCTCCCCCCAACCCCCAAAAACCCCCCAAGGGAAACCTCACGTGCCCAGCCTTTAAAGGGTTTGGGGAAAAACCAATGAGAGAAGGAACCCCAGGAGCGCCCCCCCCACGCCCCCGCCCCCCCAACTGCGCCCAGATTCCCTCCCCCCAAATTCAAAAAAACCTTTTTCCCGAAATGGTGGTGAGGGGGTTTGAAAGTCAATTCTTAAAACCATTTGTTTCTTTTAACATCAGTAGTTGGGACACCAGAAAGTCTTTACCCCCAAAAATTTGTTTCGAAAGTCTATATGAAACCATAGTCATTTCGTAACGATCAGTCAGAGTTGAATTTTCCCTATAGGGGTTACGATTCGACACCAGGTATGTACGAAAAAAAAAATCAAAAAACCCCCGTGTACGAAACAAAAAAACAAACCTGGGTACGAAAAAAACTAAAAAGAAAACCCGGGTTTGAAAAAAACCACAGAACCGGGTTTCGAAAAACCTAAAAAGAAAACCGGGGGACGAAAAAACCCAACAGAAACCCGGGTTTCGAAAACCCCAACAGAAAACCGGGTACGAAAAAAAACCAATAGAAAACCCGGGTTTGAAAAACCTAAAAAGAACCTGGGACGAAAAAAAACCTAAAAAGAGCCTGGGTACGAAAAAACCTAAAAGGGAAAACCCGGGTATGAAACACCTAACAGAACCTGGGTACGAAACACCTAACAGAACCTGGGTACGAAACACCCAAAGAACCTGGGTACGAAACACCCCAACGAGCCCTGGGTACAAAACCCCCTAAAAAGAGGCCGGGGACGAAAAAACCTAAAAGAACCTGGGTAAGAAACACCTAACAGAAAAAGGGTTTTCGAAACACCTAACAGAACCTGGGGGACGAAACTCCCCGTAACCGTGGGGACTGCTTCCCCCACCCCCCGGCCCTTTTTTTGCAAATTTCCCCGGGAGCCTTTAGTCCAAAAAGGCTTTACCGGTGCAGTGATTTTCACCAGCTACTCTTGGCCCGAGCACTTTCACTGCAAAAAATACGCACTGAAAAAAATGGGTCCCCGGGTGAATAGTTTTTTGACAATTTGTACAGTTACCAATTTTGATCTTGGGTAAAAAAGTTAACCCCAAATTTTCAAAAAATATTCACCCAGGGAGCAGTGTTTCAGTTATAAGGTAGGGACGTAAATGTTCCCGGCAAGGCACCCCTTCGCTTTTAAATGTTCTTTTGTTTTCTTTTTAATTTTCTACTTACATTTTTAAAAAGGGTTTTTTCCCCCATGTTAACCCAGGATCAGGAATTGGTATACATTTTTTCAAAAAAAACTATTCACCAGGGGGCAGGGTTTTTTTCAGTGCGTATTTTTAAAAAGGGGTTTGTACTCGGGGCCCAAAGGGAGCTGGGTGAGAAACGCTCACCGGCAATGGAAAAAGGCCAAGAAAGGGGATACCCGGGATAAAATAAGAAAACCCCAAAAACCGGGGCAAAGTACGAGAAGTAAGCCCTTTTTGGCAAAAGTACGTGTGTCCCGTGGGTGGGGTTTTGGGGCCTCCCTGGGGGGAACGTGTGGGGGGGTGGGGTTAAAAGGGAAACCCCCCATTTATTTTGTGTTTTGAGTACTCTGACCAAAATTTCCCGGGACGTAGGTTTGAAGGGATGTTGGTATTTCCCACGGTTTTTTAAATTTTTTTATGTACGATGTATGTATAAGGATTTTATGGTGGGGGCGAAAATAATTCCCTACCGTAGAAAAACACTATAGCGCCAGCACTTGGCCCCCTGACTTATGGGGCCAAAGGGACAATATATTACAAATTTTAGCATTAAAACGACTTTTTATGCGTCATAAGCATTTGGGGTGATGTACATAATAAAACTTTCTGTGCATGTGTCTTCAGTGGGGACATAAAAATCTGTATTTATGCTTTAAAAAGTGTAAATATTGTTTCCGGCGACATTATTTAGTGGGAAATGACTGGCGACTATAGTGTTATTACGGGAGCCTTGAAAGCGATGTTATCAAGTTTTAACCCCCCTTTGGGCGCCCCCTCTTGGTTTTCTTGCTATGAACGTCTCCCAGACGATTTTTTAAGGGCGGCTATTTATGGGCATGGGAAAAAGCCGGGCTAATAAATCCCTTCTGGGTACCGGAAATTCTCTCTCTTCAACCCCGGGGCCCCAACATCAAAACCCCACAAATTCAAAATCCAAAGGTCAGATAAAAGGGAAATTTCCCGCGTTTTTTCTTGCAAAGTTCATAGATAGGACACAGGATCTTTTTTATCGGTTTAAATTTCTACGTTTGCCCATACCTTTCCCCTTTCCCCCAAACAAGCTGGGGAAATGTGGAAATGGGGGGGGGGGGGGGGGAGGTTTCTTCTTCCTCTCTCTCTTTTCTTTTCTCTCCCCTTCTCTCTCTCTTCTTCTCTCTCTCTCTCCTCTCTCTCTCTCTCTCTCTCTCTCTCTCTCTTCTCTCTCTCTCTCTCTCTCTCTCTCTCTCTCTCTCTCTCTCTCTCTCTCTTCCTCAGTGTTCATTATATATGCAACAAGTCATCCATTTCAACATGTCATCCATGTATGCCCGTCAGCCATTCCTGTTAGGCTGTTACCCAGGCAAACAGTTCTAGACAGTTATAGAGTTATGGATAGTAGTAGACAGTGTTAGAGTTATATACAGTACTAGAGTTATATACAGTGTTAGAGTTATATACAGTACTAGAGTTATATACAGTGTTAGAGTTATATACAGTACTAGAGTTATATACAGTGTTAGAGTTATATACAGTACTAGAGTTATATACAGTGTTAGAGTTATATACAGTACTAGAGTTATATACAGTGTTAGAGTTATATACAGTACTAGAGTTATAAAGTTATAGACAGTTATGAACATGGATGCCTCATATAACATAGAGTGATGGGTCGTAACAACAATATAGCACATTAGATGTCACACTTCTTACCCGCCAAATGTGACTAAAGGCTGCTTCACACTGGCCAAATAGCTGCACATTTTTGCCCTGGGAAACCTGCACATTGTTCCCGGTATTTGGCCAGTGTGAACCAGCCTTAACTTCCCACATTACAAACTACTAATTACACAAATATTATCACATAATTACAGAAGAATTTGCTTCACTTACTAACTTCAGCCAGGAGTTGCCAGACAGAAATCAGCTCATCAACCCTTCACGCCCAGATCTTTCCTGGCTATAAACAAATTGTGTTAGCCATAAAATTACGTTTAGTAACTTAATATACCAAATTAGTTAGTCGACAAGGATACTAAACATGTCATATCTATCAAATATTGCTTATATTCACGAAAAAACATCTGATGGTATCCAAATTACAATGGAAATTACGTTCTGGGGCTCAAGGGTTAAACTGAAATGATGAAGCAACAGATGATGGGATGACTCCCAACAGATACTTATGAAATTGTAAGTGGTTTCTTGGAGGAAAAAGTAACCCTTGATAAATGTATTGATGTTTAGACATAGACCACTGTAGGGTGGGGTGGGGTCACACCGATCACCGTACGAAGGCTACAACGCGAAAATTAATTCAAATTTCGCGCCACCATGCCACCACGGATGCAGCGCCACCCTCAGTGAACTACATGCGAGCAACAGGGTAGACTTCATGACTAAGAGGTAGGGTGGGGTGGGGTCACACCGAACCGGGGGGATCACAGTAAAAAATTTATAAAAAACCTTAAATGACCCTTATTATCTGAGTTAAGTATTCATGAGGGTACCATAGGTGGGCCATATTGTGAAGTTTGTTTTGGGCACAGTGTGCACTCTCTCAGGTAAAAAATGGATTTTTTATGAATATTTTTCCACTAATAGTACGGTGTCCCCCCACACCACCCTATACCTGGACTGCGCACGGAATATCGGCCTGTGGCACAAGGGGCTGAAGTCGGAGGGCCGCTCGGATTCATATATATATATATACGGATCATATAGACTGGTTTATCAGTATATATGATATACTGTAATCTTCGTAAATGTTTGTTCTATAATATTATCAAAAAACAGTAAAACACGCTAAAAAAATGCCATTACGAGACTATGAAGAAATATGCATGAACTTAACTCTTCACTTAACACTTCAACTCTTCACCATTTAAAACTTTGCGAGTCAACTTTTAGCATGAAGGGTATCAATAGAAGCGCAATTTTATTAGCTTTCCATTGCTATATTTCGTTATCTGATAAATGAATTATAACTATGCATAAATTAGCGTTAACTAAATAAATAAAATCATCAATCGGGTAATTTTCCCGATTGATGATGTTATTTATTTAGTCAACGCTAATTTATACACAGTACTAATTCATTTATCAGAAAACGAAATATATAAGTCAATAAATAACATCATCAACCGGGAAAATTACCCGATTGAGGATTTTATTTATTTAGTTAACGCTAATTTATGCATGGTTCTAATTAATTTATCAGATAACGAAATATAGCGATGGAAAGCTAATAAAATTGCGCTTCTATTGATACTCTTCATTATAAAAGTTGACTCGCAAAGTTTTAAATGGCGAAGAGTTGAAGTGAATATTAAGTTCATGCATATTTCTTCATAGTCTCGTAATGGCATTTTTTTTAGCGTGTTTTACTGTTTTTTATTTGATAACATTATAGAACAAACATTTACGAAGATTACAGTATATCATATATACTGATAAACCAGTCTATATGATAGTCCATAGACCACTATATCTCTTTGTCGGGCGCCTCGCAGGCCCCTATGCAGCCCCGCAATTCAAAACATTGTCGCGTGAACAGTCCAGGTATACGGTGGGTAAGATATTCAGTGGGTTACTAAATGGTAGGATTAGTGAATGTTGTGAGAGAAATAGAGTAATGGGGGAGGAACAGAATGGCTTTCGCAGGGATAGGAGAGGTGAGGACAACATGTTCGTAGTTAGTTCAGTGATAGAAAAAATGAATAGGATGGGTGGGAAGACATACCTTGCATTCCTTGACATTGAAAAGGCTTATGATAGGGTCAATAGGGGTTTGCTTTGTAGACTACTGTCTAGAATTGGGATTAGTGACAGAATAGTCAGCATAATAGATAGTATGTATGAGGACACACGGGCAGTGTACAGGCTTGGGGACATAGAGACAGAGTGGGTAGGTAGTCGAAGAGGGGTTAGGCAGGGCTGCGTGTTATCACCGTTACTTTTTGGCTTATATACAGAGGAATTAGCAATTAGGTTGAGAAATTCGGGCTATGGGATAAGGGTTGGGGAGGAAAAGTTGAGCAGTTTACTATATGCTGACGACATAGTTGTCATGAGTGAGGACAGTGGAGAACTTCAGGAGATGCTACATATAGTCGCACAGTATGGGAGGGATTTTGGGATGAAATTTAACAGTGAGAAAAGTCAGGTCCTGGTTATAAATGGAGAGGCAGCAGATGAGGGTAGGAGTTGGGAAATGGGAGACCTGAGGATAGGGCGCACCGAGTCATATAAATACCTAGGTATCACGGTAGATGGGAAGGGAGCAGATAGGACGAAACAGGATAAAATAGGAAAAGCAAATCAGTGGGTGGGAAGGCTTGGTAGTGTAGCAAGATGTAGGGCAAACAGGTATGAGGTAGTAAGAGGGTTGTGGAAAGGCATGGCAGTACCGAGCCTCATGTATGGGGCAGAGTGTATGAGGTGGACGGTAGGAGAGCTGGACAAGTTAGAGGTAGTACAGAACAGGGTAGGTAGACTTGCACTAGAGGCAAACAGGTATGTAGCAGTGGAGGCGATCAGGGGAGAGGCAGGGTGGAGTACCTTTGCGGAGAGAATAGGAAAGTCAGTGCTTAATTACAAAATCAGGCTTAGAAAAATGGATGAAAACAGGTGGGCTCGAAAAGTTTATGAGTGGATAGGACAGAGTAGTAAATGGGATAGATCAAGCAGACGGTGGGAGAGGAAGTGTGGGTTACAGGGTTTCACAGATAGGATACACCAGTCTAGTGAGGGGGAGCTAAAGCGAAAGGTGAATGACCAAGTTCAGAGGCAGGGCAGGGAGATGTGGAGACAGAGGATGGAGGGTAAGAGTTCTCTGAATTGGTACAAGGGGAAGACCACACCAAAGTGTGAGGTCTTTTATGATGGTAGCTTGGGGAGTGGTTTATTATTTAAAGCAAGGACAAAATCTCTGGAGGTCAATAGTAGAACATATAGATGGGCAAACGAAGGAAGCAAGATATGTCAAATGTGTATGGGTAGACTAGATGAAACTGTAGATCACCTGGTATTAATGTGTCCAAGGTATGATGAGGAAAGAGAGCGGCTTATAGCAATAGTGGCACGGGAGGTAGGCGTGGATCAGTGGGATAGAGTGGCAGAGGGGAACATAGATGGGATAATGGAATTTCTTTTAGGTTTGAGTAGGGTACAGGACACCAATAGAAGAATCATTGAAGGGGTTAAAGTATTTCTAGAAAAGGCTTGGGTAAAAAGAGCAGAGAGTTAGGGCCTAATCCTACAAGCCCTCAGGGAGCCAGCCGGAAAATAGGCTTTGAACTGCGACTGAAAACCGTGGTTTAGCTCCCCACCTAGAAAGAAGAAGATACAGTGGTCTATGGTTTAGACCATTTAATGTCTATGCCTGCCTGGTGTGGCGATCAGCTGAGTCTGCCTTTGTCGTCCTGAGTGTAAACACCTCTCACGCCCTCCCGTGCCTCACTACGTTGCCTGCCTCCTGTGCCTCACCACGTATTGTTTGAATGTTCCTGTATGTGTGTAGTATTTGTGGTGGCTGCATGTACATAACTATACACACTTTCATCTAATGTAACAAACAAAGTTCCTTATACTGTACACGGAATGGCTGTTGGCGCCAATCTGCCGAGGCGGAAAGGCTCCCGCCAGTACCGCAGTAATCATCACAGCGTGAAGACAGATTAGTTGATTTGAATGTCTTATGGTATTCTAAATACTTTTAACAGATAAGTACTGAGGTTACATCACATAAAAGGCTGAATTGAATAGCTGCCTAAGCTAACCTCCTACAACATTCCTCTTGGAAGACGCAGGAGTGTTTTTCAGGGTATTTTTTAGGGAAAAAAGTCCATCTTATAAGCCGTTAAATACGGTAATATCCCAGTACCGTAACTCTGGCGTTAAATGGGGCGGTAAGTAGTGTGGCATAAGCTGGCATTTCAGAGTGTGGCACATCCTATGCATCCTTGTCTTATATTTTCCCCTCATGTCATTTATGTTTTTTTGGGCCCTTTCCTGGGCAGACATCAGAAGAGTTAAAGGGCGCGGTGTTTATTTACTAACTTCCTCTATTTGTAACCCCGGAAGTCGGGGGGTTTTGGGTACGAGTATTGAGAGTGGCGCTACGGTGTCATATGGGTTTCGATAGTGTTTGGCTGAGCGAGTACAATTACTCACAGCCTCGCCACGAATCAATAGTATTTCTAAAAAAAGTGCAGCCATCACAAGGTTTCCCACGCTCCAGCGGGTTTTAAAAATTTATATCATCCCGGGTTCGTGTTTGTTATGGAAAAGCTGTCCACCACCGTTTTCTCCTATTTTAGTAATAAAAAAGTAATCATTCCCATGATTCCTTTTTAAAAATCCCTTTTCTCACATCCACACAGGGTGCAGTCAGCTTACACAAGTTTTTTCGATGGGGGGATGGGTGATGAAGAGGGGGGGATTCGTGAAAGAGTGAAGCTGGGGGGTGGGTGAAGGAATGAGTGGGGAGTGAGGGGGTTTGGAGGATGTTGAAAAAATAGTGAGGACGGGAGGGGTTTAGTGAAAAGAGAGTGGGGGTGGGGGGATGGGCGGGTAGGTAAATGAGGAGTAAGAGCGTGGCGTGGGTGGATGGGCGGGTGGGTGAATGAGGGAGTAAGAGCGGGCGGGGTGGATGGGCGGATGGGGAAATGAGAGTGACGAGATTTGAGCCCATTAATTAACACCCCCGTGTGATTTCTTTAGCTGGGTAAATTTGCCCAGCTGCCTGGGATGGACATGTAAAAAGGGGATGTAGGTAGGTGGGGGTAAAGGGGAGGTTTGTGGGGAGTGAGTGGTTGGGGGTTTAATATATATATAATATATATATATATAATATATATTATATATTATATATATATATATACACAAGGTTTAAATGGAGGGAGTTTCACGTTCGCAAGACCTTTACTACTCACGTTTTCTAAAAAAAAATTGGTAGATACTGAAAAACTATACTTACTTGCGCCCCATATAAAAAAATGATGTATATATTGAAATTATCCTTTTTGTTATAGGGGCAGACGACCACCTCCACCACAAACCTTTTTTAGAAAAGGCCGAGCCCTCGTTTTTAGTCTGACCTACGAGACAGCCCAAGTGAGTCAGGTAATAAAGCAAAAAGGGGCTTATTTGGTTACTCAGAGTTTTTCCCCAAACCTTTTGGGGGGGAAAGCCAATCAGGCAGCTACAGGTAGACCAATGACAAGCCAATATATTTTTTTCAGCCAATCGGAAAGAAATAAAAGCCAATCATAACCTTTAATTGGCCCTTGGCCAATCAGGGGCTCTTAATCAAAAACAGGCTTCAAAAATTGTATCACCTTCACTTCGCCACAGTCCCCAAACCCCAACAACCTCTTCCTCATTTCCAAAAGAAATTGCTCGCGCTCCCTCCACCAGGGGTAAGAGTGTTAAGGTTAGGTTTGGTATACTTTGGGTTTTTTGGGTTTAAATAGGTACATACATTTTACACCCATGATTTAGTAAAGTTAGAAGGGGGCATCTGGGGTCTGTTTTTTGGGGCCCAAACCCCACCAAACACATGTGGGGGGCCAAAGGCCCACCAACCCTCCGCGGGGGGGGTTGCCAAAAATCCCCCGGAGGGCGGCTTTGGGGGCCCGGCTAGATATATATATATATAATTAATATATATAATTAATATATATATATATATATATAATATATATAAAAAATATATATAAAAATTATAATATATAAATATATATATATATTATATTTTATATAATTATTATATATATATAATATTAAATATATTTATATATATATATTATAAAATATATTATTATAATATATTATATATATTATATAAATATATTTTAAAATATATATATATAATATTATATATAATATATATATTATTATATATTTTTATATATATATATAATATAATCACCTCACTTCAACCTCGTTCGGTCACTAGTGGGAAGAGGAATGATGAGGGCGGAGTGGTGAGGGGGGGTGGGTGGGGGGGTGGTGAAGGCGTGGGTGGATTCGTGAATGGTGAGGACTCGGGTTGGGTGGGTGGGGGAGTGCGTGGATTAGAGGGAGCATGTGGATTATACCCCCCTCAGATCACGGAGAAAGAAAGGTGGGGGGAGTTGGAAGGAAGATATTGTTGATGCCATTCCATCATGCTTTTACGATGCAATACTCAAATAAATGCACCAAATTTAAAATTATATATATAAAATATTAATATATTATATATAATAATATTATAATATATAATTATTATATATATTTATATATATAATGGTATTTTATATATAATATTGGTATATAAAATATATATATAATATATATATATATATATATATATTATTTTTTAAGTCTGGGTATACGATGTAATTGAAATGTATTTGTAATAGAATAAAGGGGTAGAAGTTACATTGTTGTATGAAACCCCTTTAAAAAAGAGTGTATATTAATCACAAGGGAAAAATGTTAAAATTCTGGCGGGGTTTAGGTATATTTTCCCAACCAAAATTTGTTGGGTAAAAATACCATTTCCCATGTATTTTGAGGAAGACAGATGGTACTTTAAAAATCTTTTGAAAATCGTACAAATACCTCAATTGCAGTTTTTCCTGTCTCCAAAAAAAAAAACCTGGCGGAGGGTTTCGGGAACGAAATATGTTTTGGGCTTGGAAATGACGACTAGTTCGAAAGGGGGTGGGTTTAGTATGTGGAGCATAAAAAGATCCGGTAAACTTTTTTAGGGGATCCATAAGGCCGAAAATACATAAAAAAATAATTACCGAAAAAGTCTAGACAGTTTATTTGTATTTTTGGGAAAATCTCGTTAAACTTTTAACTTAAACCGAAAACGCAGTTTAATACAATCCCTGGGAAGGGTTTTACGTGCCCCCCCCCCCCCCCCCGCTATTTTGGGGAACAACCAAAATACCCACACCCACCTGTTTCAATTCTTGATTCCCCAGCTATTTTTTTTTCCCTTTTTTTTTTTCTTTAAGTGTCACCCCCGTCGCTTACCGTAAACTGTTCCGTTTCTTCAGGTATGGCTCCCCATTTAAAAAAAAGAGCGTCGCCCTCGGTTACCGAGACAGAAATGGGGTTTTAGTACAGGGGGTGTCCTTCGTCTGGCCTCTTTATGGCAAGCACATTAAAAATTTGGGTACAGACATAAGAAAGCAGGGGGGGCCCGGGGAAGAAATAACTTATAAGGAACTCCGTGGACCCAATATAATCGGACACCTGAAGAGTGCGGAGGAAGCAAAGGATATGCGTCGGTCAAGGCCAAGGCGCGGCAGAACCCCCGCCATATGGAAGGCACGGTTATTTAAATATTTACTCTCATTTACAGGAATTGTTGCTGCGTGGTGCTCCAATTTTTCACCGATGAGTGGCCCTTTTTTTCGGGGACATTTCAAATTCTTGATTTTGAGTTTACAGTCCCTGTATATAATTCTTGAGAAAATGTATGCGATTAATGGCAGATGCGGGAGACATGCTTCAGTACGGGGCCATTTGATTTTTTGCCCTTTTGATATATTTTAAACTCATCATTGAGTGTTTCAGGTACAATATAAATTTTCCTACTTGACTTTAGCCAACGGTGGGGGTCTCCTTTGATGAAAAGTACACCGATGCGGAAAAGAGTTGCTCAAATTGTTGCCCCCAAACAGCAGTTTTGGGGGTCCTTTCCCTGAGAGCGAGAAACTGTTTTGAGTAAGCAAATAATTTAAAATTTTTTTTTAATTTTTTACCTTTCATGAAAATTTTTACAGTATTTTTCATTGAAAAAACTGTTTTGAGACAGGATCCCAAAAATTTTATTTGAAATAAACTTTTTTTATTGTGTCAATATTTTCTTCCCTTTTTTTTTTCAGGCATCCCCACCCGTACAGAGCCCCTTCCCTCAACAAGGGTGCTGGAGAGAGCTTTTTCCCCACCATAAAGGAGATCACTTTTGTGGTCGAGGGGCAGGATATGACCTTCCCATAGACAAATTTTTGTGAAGGCACCAGCGGGCAAGGTAAATAAGATAGGAACATTCGATGATTTAATGTCAAAACAAATATTGCTAAATTTAGTGTAGATGCATTCATTATTTTGGTACCGGAACTGTCGTGATGGAATTTTGGCACACAGACATTGTTCAAAATTTTCACGTCGGGGGGGATTTAAAATTTTCCGGCTAAAAGTTCGATTATTGATTTTGATATTGCAATACAAAATTATCTTTTAATTGTTTATAAAACTGAAGCGCATCCAGAATGACGGGGGGTCACGAAAAAGTCTTACGGGAGGGCATAGCCCAGGTGTTATGGACCGCTCAGCGGAGTTTGGCGTTGTCGGTCCCTGTGCAGGAGGACAAAGATCTGACTCTTAAAACGTTTTGACCGTCTTACTTATGGTTGTGAGACATGGACACTAATAGTGACTTGAAGAGGCGAACGAGTTTTGGAAAAAGTTTTTCGCGAATCAGGGGGTATCGCTGGGATGATAAGTGTCAACAGCATTGCACCATGAGACTGAATCAGGCCTTTTACCTGCATAGTTCATCGCGCCAATTCAGTTATATGGGTTTGTGGCACGCTACCCTGAAACCGACCCTTTCCCATCGGGTGTATCTGTAACAAAAACCCGGGAGTGCAGGGGGCCCAAAGGGGGCGCCCATAAGGTCTTGGCTGGGGCAAGTTGATTTTTTTTTCGAGAGTACTTTTTAGGGGAAGGGAGCCTGCATGGGGGGCTCCGCGTGGGACCCCGGGGGTGGCGTCGTAGGGTGGGGGAGGTGACTCCCAAACCTTTAAAAAGAAGATTATTTTAAATTTTTAACAAAAGAAAAATTATTAAAAAAAATTTTAAAAATTATTTTTTGTTGGCTTCATAAAGGGGTTTCCAACATTGAAAAACCATTTATTTTCCTTTTTTCTCTTCCAAATGGAACGTACCTAAACTTTAAAAAAATTTGGCGAGGGGTTCCCCCCACCGTGACTGTTTCGGTTGTTGTTTCAAAGAGAGTTTTTATCGGCGACAGTTCCATTAACCCTTACATTGCCTTTTTTTTTTAAATGAATTTTTTTTTTTTTTTTTCTAAAAGTTTACTGCCCTTTCATTCAAAAGTTTGAAAAAGAAATAATTTTCTTATATTATTCCAGCATTTACACACCTGCAACCCCCAGGCCTCATCATCTGCTGGGAACATAGCCCCTCTCCTACGCCTCCAGGCCCCCTCCCCCTGCAGGTACAGGGGGGGTCATCACCTGCAGGTACATGGCCCCTCACTTGCAAGCTACCGGGCCCCATTGCCTCAAACTACCCGGGTCCATCGCCTGAAGCTACCGGGTCCCTCCCCCGCAGGGTACCAGGCCCATACCGCGGCTACCAGGCCCCATCACCCAGGTACCAGGGGCCCCTCACCTGCAAGTACCGGGTCCCATCCCCTGCAGGCTACCAGGCCCCTACCTGCAGGCTACCAGGCCCCCTCCCTGCAGGGTACCAGGCCCCCTCACCCGCAAGCTTTCGGGTCCCATCATCTCAACTACCGGGCCCCATCACCTCAAGCCCAGGCACCATCCCTCAACTACCCAGCTCCATCACCTGCAGGTACCAGGCCCCCTCACCTGCAAGCTACCGGGTCCCAATCTGAAACTACCGGGCCCCATCACCGCAAAATACCGGGTCCATCACCTGCAGGCGGCAGGCACCCCTCACCATCAAGCTACCGGGCTCCATCACCTGCAGGCTACCCGGCACCTCACCCTCAAATACCTGCCCATCACCTGAGGCTACCAGGCCCATCCCTCTAGGTTCCAGGAACCACACCCTCAAGCTACCCAGTTTATCACCTGCAGGCGGCCAGGCCCCCACCTCTAGGTTCCAGGGGCCCCTCGCCATCAAGCTACCCCAGCTCCCCACCCGCATCTGCCCGCACCATACCCGCAGGCAGCCGGCCCTACCCGCAGGCAGCCAGGCACCATCAGTAGGCTCTAAAGAACCCCCCGTACCCGCGGAGGAGAACTTGCAGCAGTGTTAGGGTATTTTTTTTACCAGCAGAAAGTAGATACCCAAAAATTTCACTAAAAATTTTAGATATCTGGATTTATGAAAAAAAAAACCTTACCCCATAATTGCTGCACCCCTTTCCCCTTTAATTTCTGGAGAATTTTTTGATACAATAGGAAGGGTAATTTTTTTTTTATTTTGAGACTAGTCGAAATGGATGTTGCCAGCTGTGGTGATCACACAGGGGGGATCAGAGACCTGCTGCGGGAGTTTTTGGGGGGCCGAGGGAAAAGGGAGGGCGGCTGGACAGGGGGGAGATCATTGCGACCCGGAGGGAAAACCAAAAACACAGGAGCTTTCCCGAGCACAGCAAGGAAAAGCTGATGCTTTTTAGATTTTGTGGAGTTTTTGGCTCGGTTCCAATAAACATTTATTATTATTTTAGGTTAACGTAGGGTATAAGAATATAAGTATTGTATAATTTTTAAATTTCCATTTATTGTATTTTTGGTTAACAAAGGAATAAGATTTTTTAGTATTATTTTTTGACGCTGAAAATTTTTTTATAGGGAATGATTCAAAGTGTAATGCCTACTATCTGGTTTTTTTTTAGCACATAATGAGTTTTACTCTGCCTGCTATCGTAATGTCCAAGAAGCAGGTAGCTCAATAGTGCTGTGTCCAAACGGTTGAGTTAAAGCTTTCCCCCCATCAACTCCGCACTCAAATGACTGCTACGTGCAGGGGGGCATGTAGCATTTTTTTATGGTTTCCCCATTTCTTTCCATGGCAAGGCCCACTATGGTGTAAAAAATGAGAAGCTTCACTGTGATTTTTTCCCTTTTGCTCAAAAGTTTTAAGGATTATATTAAAGATGGCAAAATTTTTTATTTTTTTGTGTCCCAAGGCTGTGATTTTTCACCCTTTGTTTTATTTAAAAAATTTGCAAACGTTTTTTCACCCCGTCGATGCTTTTAAATTTTTGCAAAATTCCCATCTGGATTTTTTTTCAATCCCCATGATATATACATGGGTTTTTTGGGGCCATTTTCCCTATTTTGAACATACTCTAATAAAAATTTTCATATCTTTTTCTATTTTCTCAAAGTTTCACATGTGGAGATTTTTTTCCCCTGGTAAAGATTAAAATGGGTTTATTAAAAAAAGGAAGCTTTTATTTGATTGTTTTAGTTTTTATTTAAAACGTAAATTTCTATCCTAACCATTTTCCCATGTAGATAGTACATCCTTTTTATTAATCAGTTTGGGGAAGGATGAGCAAAAAAGATTCATGGGATGGTAACTTCAGTTATCGAATTGAAACTATAAATTTACCATCAGGGGCATTTTTCAGAGCGTAAAATAAAAGGGGGATCTGATAGAAATTTTTAAGTGGTTAAAGGGGTACTAAAAGGAGAGTAGGAAATTAAAGAAGTTTCACAAAGAAAAAAAAACGAATAAGGGTTGAAGCGGGAAAAAGCAAATTTAAAAGAATTAGGGAGAACATTTTTTACAATTTGACTAGTAAAAGATTGGCATGGACTCAGTAAACAGGTATTAGTGGGAGTCATTAAAAATTTTTTAAAAGAGGCAAATAAATTTATGGATGGGGGTGAAAGGGGGATGTAGGTAATGTTAAGTAACAGGTTTACTTTGTGTGGGCCTTAACTGTGCTACTTCGTTATTTTTGAGTTATTATTTGTTACCTTTTCAAAAATAAAATTTTGGGTGGTTTTCCCGCTGAAAAGCACGACCCGTCCCACGGTTTACACGTCAGGCACGGGGGCCCCGTCGGGTTGATCATCATCTTTTCCCAATGGGGAGGAAATTTATCTTTTAAAAACAATACAATATCATGGGAAATTTGTACATTGAAAAAAAACAAGGATGCAAAATTTGTCATTTCGCCACTGCTCATTAGTACAACTTAAGGGGACGCTACAAAGAGCAATCTAAGGGTAATAACATAATAAATTGTCTTAAAGAACATAAAAAAAGTACTAATATACTACGTACTACAAACAAGATGGAAACAGAATTTTCCAAAATGAATTAAAACTAACACTTTCGCACGAAAAATGAAAAAAAAATACCTGCTGTCGTAATACTAGATACCGACACCGCGAGATTTAAAAATTAAAAGAAAATTAAAATTGTTACTTTATATTAACTGCTATGAATACCTGCTGAGGTTCTGGAATTTACGCCTGACACGCGGTTGTGAGCAGAAGACAAGATGCAAAATCTTGCAACCTTGGGGGGTATACTGAAGCGCACCTCCACTTGTGAAGACACCTGAGAAATGAGACAATTTTACGAGTCAAAGAAAATTTTACAAATGCAACACAAATTTACTTAAATAATGCTGCATATCAAGCAAGATTTCTGTTTCCAGGGGCCCCCAAAAAATTGATTGTTTACAAAGAGTTTGTGAAAATAAAAATTAAATTTTAAAGGGGGAGGCTGCTGTAACTTAAATTTTTAAAACCCCTAAGAGTCAGGAAAAATAATGAAGGACAAATGAACTACTAAAGGGGGAAAAATGAAAGGCAGTGGGGAAGGTTATCAAACGCAGCTTCCAAGTGATTCTTCCCCCAAAAGGGATGAGGTTTTGACATGAAAAGAGGGTTTACCCGAGTGTATTGGGTGCGTGGGGGAGAAGGGAAAATCCCACTAAAGTTGGGAAGACAGAGTACTAGAATACTTGAGGAGAGGTGGTAAGGAATGAGGGATTGAAGTGTGAGTGGAAGGTTTGGGCAGGAGCAATAGACTTTTTGTGGCCATCCCCTTGAGGGGGTCCCAGGGTGAAGAGCCAAAGTAGATTAGACTATAACATTTATATCTACCATATAAACATTAAGTGCTAAAACAAAAAAAAAATAAATTCTCTATAGGTTTCATTTAGGTGAAAATCTGACGTACTGTTAAGAAATTGGAAAAAAAAAAGAAATTGGGACCTGAAGCGGGTTTTCAGGTACCAAAAAATTGTTTCCCCGGGGACGGTGTCCTGCAAGCCCCTATTGTACCCCTCCCCGGGTACTGTTTAGGAAGCGGACGGATCATCAAAAAAGACCCAAAGATAGCCAGTGTCTCTGTAAATTTCACCTATTCGCTTATCCTTGAGATGAAATCTAAATCCCGAAAAGAATTAACACGTGAAATGCTACAGCAAAGGGAATTAGATATAATTTTTTAGCGTTTAATCCCAAAAGATGGAACCGCTCCCCCCCCCCTATTCACACCAAGAAAAAGGTATTTTTCCAAAATCCCCCCTCTTCAAAACCGCGAGCAACGCACAGTTTTTCCATTGAAGGAAACATGTGTCGACCCTCAAAAAAATTGATTGAATGCACAAAACACCCCAATTGTTACTGATTATTGCTTTGCACATTTTTTCCTGTTAGCAAATCTAAAATTACTCACAAAAACAGTAACAATTTATAAATACTCTAACGTGTAGTATTTGTTAGTTATATGAACAGTATCAGTACACTGCATCTCCATTGCAGTAACAGTACCTGGAAATCTGGCACAGAAGCTGATGATTAGTTTGGCGGCATCACACACAACTTGAACATTCATAGAATGATACCTCTTGCGGTTGACATAGATGTTCTCGTCCACACTTGGCCCCTTGATGGCAAAATGAGTACCTGTGGACAAACATGTAAAAAAGACATACATCATTAAGAGACAGCTTCATTGTGTCCCTATTGCTTTCTCTTATGTGCAAATTAAACCAAACTATAACCAACATGATACTTAATACAATATTTTTGACCTTACTGCTACAACTTATGTCATTTAAACCAAATGAAACCAATAAAATGATATTTAATATTTCAGACCGAAAGACATAGGGTGGGTTGGGGAGATACCGTACATATGGATGTAACGTACAAATGCTCCCTTGGCCATATTTATAGGTTTAGGATAGTCACCGTATAAATGTAGTAAGAGAAAAGGGGTTCGATCAGCTGAGCGGGAGAGATTTGGATGGTCGGCGCTTGGATAATTTTAGAGGTGAGTTTTGTTGTTTTTGGCATGTCCCATGTAATATTTGGCCTCCATTTCATGGTCTCTTGTGTTCATGAATATGCCAGCAGTGTGGGGGTAAGGTATTAAGTATCGAAATGTGTTCAGTTGTGATGTACCAAGGGATATAAAGACGTTCCAGCCACACGAACGATCCGAATGTTGGTTTACATGTGAATGGCGTCATGTGGACACTTCGTACAGTGTGGTTTTTTAAATGTAGGTAACATCCACAGTGTAAACAAAAAATTTAAAATTCTGGTATGGGTTATGTGTTTTCAATAATGTCAAGTAGGATGCAGCAAACATAATATTAGATAGTGACACTATCACAGTAGTGATTTCATTCATCTGTTCATAATCCTTGTGGTGTTTTACCAGTATGTTTCCATGCTTCCATCCATGCTTGTCAAGATTGTGTAGCCTAATGAAACTAGGCTATAGGCCTATATCTACATTCTAAAGGTAATTCCAAACAGTGTTGAGTTCAATCAAATTAAAATATGCCACATATTGCATTAAATCATCTGCATTATTATAATAATAATTAATTTATGTTTCCCTTCTGGAAGTGCTACGAAGCACTTCCATGATTAAGTCATTATGTAGGGTAATGAAAGTATTATAGGATTGCAAAATATATATAAAAAAAAAAAAATCCAGGAAACTTCAAAGATCAAAATTTATTTCACTTTTTTTACTTTCCACTTTTAATGATTAAAATTGATTGCATATATATGCTAATTATAAATTTGATTGATTTCATCACTAGGGTCAATGTCAGAAACTTGTTGCCTAATTCAACTTGCGATTTTTTATTTCAATTTGTTTTTTTTGTATACTATCGATAAATATCTCTGTGATGGAGCGTCCTCCCTATGGGATGGTCCGTACAGTTTTTAGTTTTTTTTGGGCCTATTTATTCAGTTGCTTTATCATGTTGCCAGAAGTTGTGCCTTTACACATAATGTAGTCCCTATCTTATATTTGTAATACATTAATACAAAAATTCAAGATTTCACATTTTTTTTTTCATGATTTAAAAAAAAAAAGTGTACGGTACATCCCCAACCCACCCTACAATCAAGGGCTCCAATCACTCGTGAGGAAATTCGCATTCTCTGAAGGTTGAGCTGACACACTCAAAATCCTGTGCCGTGGAGGGCATTCTAATTTCCTCGACTGCCTTGTGCGCAAGGCATTGCTGACACCCTTATGATCCTACTTACAGCAGTGGAGAAGGTCCGTAGAAAAGTAAATGAGGAACAGATTTAAGTATTAATTTATTAAAGGATGTCAACAGTTTCCCCTAACCTTCAAAGTAGCTTTCATACCTTATCTCACGAACACGGCATCTTTTTTCCCCCCAAGAAAATCACTATGTTAGGAGATATTTAGAGGGTCAAGCAGAAAGAACTATACAAGATAATCAACCTAAACATAGTGTAGCCTTTTTAACTATTGTAAAATATATCCATAATATATAAGCAGATTGTCAGCAGTTTTGGTGACAAACTTGCTGACCTACAGTATAAAACACCATGATTCAGACACTGCCTGCACACACACCACACACTGCCAACACACACACACACAAACCACTGCCGCACACACACACACACACCACTGCCTGACACACACACACACACTGCCTAGACACAACACACACACACACTGCCTGCAACCACACACACACGTCTGCACACAACACCACACACACACACTGTCTGCCACACACCACACTGCCTGCACACACACACTCACTGCCTGCACACACACTGCATGCACACACACTCACTGCCTGCCACACACACCACACACACACTGCCTGAACACACACACACATGAGGGAGAGTAAACTTACCCCAATGTCTCCAACAATATTCTGGAAGGAGCGCTCGCAAAGAACCGGAGAAGTGTACCAGAACTTGCGTTTGGTAGGGATGCATTTGCTCTCCCTCGTCCTGCTGCCAAGTGAGGCTCTAGCTCTTGGGATGAGTTTCAATCAGATAATGTCGTGGGACCGGTAATTATCCAGCAGATCCGTGTCAATCAAAGGCGACGAGAAGGTCAGGCGATCGCGCAATCGCCTTCCCTCGAAGGGCTAGAGCGACACTATCCAAAAAGATATTCAGCTAACTGGGACGGGCTCGGACGGGACAGCTGATAGTGTTTTGAAAAACTTAGAACAGGCCCCCGACGGATGTAAATTGTTTGATATACTTGCGATAATATATCTAAGCCAGAATACTTACATATAATCAATCTCATGAAGGAGTTATTTATGTTGCGTCTTCTACACTGGCGTACGCCACCCTATCGCAGGCGCTATATTGACAACTTAATGTCTTTAAATACGTCATCACTGTGGCTGCAGAATCCAAAAGTTGCCCAGAACAGCTGTTGGAAGTCGCTAGGTTCGTGCAGACCCCCGCGCACCTCCGGCGCCCGGAGACGCCCGACGGGCGCGGAAGTAAGACTTCTGAATGGTAGCCCCTGGGAGTCGTCATCGTCTGAGTCATCAAGTCAGCCAAACGCTGCCAACACATCGGACTTCTTCTTCGACGACGGGGTCGCTTCTCCACCAAAAGCGGATTGAGGGACACGGGGCACAAAGTCCGTGCCTATCCCTGAATCTCGTCGGAGCCATTGACAGAACTGGGGTCAGTAGCCGCCAATCCTTCGGAATTGTGGCGGCTACGGCAAGTAGCTTGGGCAACGATCCACAAGAGATTGGCTGAATTCCCGAGTCCATCGAGAGAGGGCAAGAGCGAAGCTACAGGTCCACTTGGCGAAGGACAGTCAGGAGACTTTCAGTCCCTCTTACCCCTCATACCGTTCATTGGGGACGGGAAGATCCTTCCTCAGGAAGATGGCACTCGCGCCGAAAGACCTCGCCATCCTTGTCCACAGGAGAAGGGTGGAGGAAGCTCCTAGGGAGTCCCGATAAACTGACTCGGAACTGGTGATGCGCCGTAAGCTGTGTTCGAGGCTCTAGAAGGCTGGGGGGTCCAGGAAAAGAGTCGGGCGATGTGCTGCGACCCAAACCAGTGCCAAACACTGGAGCCATCCAATGGTGCATGCACCATCTTGCACAGAAGATCGGCCCCGACCCCTCCGTTCACTTGCTTGCCGTCATAACGTCCACGAACTTGTCCTTGAGAGGCCTTTTCTAAAGTGTTTTTGTTTTTTTTTTTGGGGTCATCTTCGGTCATGAGATCACCCTCTTCTCTCGCTTCAAGGACTACTGGTCTTACATCAACCAGCGGCAATAAACCCTCCAACCAACGACGATCTGCCGGAGACTATGGTCTCCAAGAGGGACGATATCATTCAAGGTTGAAAGTCTGCTTCAGAAAAGAAGCCCGTGCGACTAATAAGGAACTCGCTGAGCTGAGCATTCCTTTTCTCGGAGGCGCTCTTTGCGAAGTACCTCGATCCGTAGCCACCGGGAGCGCTCATCGAGCGAGTTGGATGGCGGTATCATTTACGATCTGAAGATGATCTTGTTGGGAGCAGCTGGACTGGAGTCATCACACCTCGAGAAATGTCAGCCCTCCAGCGGTTTTCATCGTTCGTCAACGAAGATCTAGCATACGATGGTTCGAATCGTGAGGTTCCATCCTACGCTCCCGCCAACGATCTGGATTCGATAAGGACATCATTCAGTACCACGACGAAAGATTCGGAAGGCATGCTTAACCACTCTGAGCGCCATTTCTGGGGTACTTGAGCGAAGAGCTCATGCCTGCAACTGTTCGACTCACGTTCTCCCTGTCTCGACAAACAAGGAATTGACACAATGTAACAGGGCCCATTCTTACGAGAAGGAGCGAGGAACCCGCCAAGCGAATAAACCTCACATCATCACAAGTCCTGCCGGCAACACTGCCTCCTTGCCACGACCAAAAAAATTCCCTCCGCCCTCTTCGAAGCTCTGAATCAAGACCGACTTCCTGTCCGCCAACCCTCGGAAGTTGGAGAAGAGGAATCGACGTCGAGACCTGCCGCCGAATCGAAGGGACTTCGCGTCGTCAACGACACAGCGAGCAAGGAGTGGCGCTCATCCAGTCCTTCAACCTTTCCGGCTGACCAAAGACGAGGAAACAGCGGCCAGTTCTCTCCAGTGTGGAGGCCCATCGCCATCAACAGCCCGGGACCTCGAAGGCTTCCCTTCCCCGCCAAGCCGACCACAATGAGTGGGGTGGCTCCCCATGATACCCCCCCACGAGGGCTAATACTCACCAAGAGGGGACCGCAGCCCTGCTGGGGAAGGGATGTCCGGCTTGTCCGCTTTCAAGAGATGACATCCCCTCCTTAATAGGCCAGTGCATAAGGGTAAATAACAAAGTTGTAATCCGCCACCCCTAAATATCAACCGATTGAGGTCAAACTTTGCATACGATGGTTTCTTGCATAGATGCACCATTACACCAAAGTAGGAAGAAAAATCAAACTTTTGATTTTTATTGGCAACCTTGCACTGTTATATCTGTATATTGCGAATATTGTAATTTTTCGTGAAATGACTTTAGTCTTATGGTCGGCCATCATGGTGTTTCATGTCTTATCAGCAGCACGAGAAGCTCCTGGTTGTCTCCCCCGCTGACTGTAGTGCGCATGCGCCAGTTCTCCCCACACTGGTCCAACCTGGTCCTGCTCGCTGGCCTGGCCCAGTCTAGCCCGTTCCAGCCCGGTCCAATCCGCCTCGCGAAAAAGGGGCCCCCCGGGACTAGTCCATCCAGACCGGGCCAGAGCGGTCGCGAAAACGTGCTATTTGTTAGCAGGGGTGGCTGGGTATCTCTCCATGGGGGGCACCTGGGGGCACTAGGCAACTCTCCATGGGGGGCACCTGGGGCACTAGGCAACTCTCCATGGGGGCCCTGGGGCTAGGCAACTTCCATGGGGGCCGGGGCACTAGGCACTCTCCATGGGGCCCCTAGGGGGTCTAGTCTAAGCATCTCCAGGGGCCCGGGCATTAGCAAAACTCTCCATGGGCATCATTGAGGATTAAAACGGTCAATCAGCCACTGACCTACCAGCGATGAGTACCTCCGGCGTCTGTCTGCATTGAGCCTAGGCCGCTCTCATCCTGCTATCCCAGATTAAATCAACAATTACATTGAGCAACTAGCGGGGATTTTGGGTTCCAGCGAGGCTGGTACGTGCATGCCTGTTACAGGGGGTATTTCACTCTTGACTCCCCGGCAGACCATTTTAAGATCTTAACATTTGCGGATATTTTATTCGTGAGGAGGTATAACGACTGTAACAGGGCATTTAGGCTTACATGGCGTCGTCCAGCTAAGAGTCTACAATTTAACAGTAATTTTCATTGTGCCTGGAGACACTTAAGAATGTATTTATGGCCTTTGCCCTTAGCCCATTATACAGCCATGGTAGGACTGAGAGGAACTGGGCTGTGATGTTCCCCTGTAGGTCAATTTATCAACATATTTCGTTTTTATTGATATTTTTAACCATCTCAATCATATTTCCATTTTCGATGAAATTTTATACCTCGTATACGAGTTCTCCCCGGGTGAGAACAATCTTCTGCACCTCGAGTCGTACGGGGCCAAAACACAGCCAAATACCCC
>JACEEZ010005639.1:725000-732975 GCA_016584305.1 Chionoecetes opilio | reverse complement strand
TTTCCCCCTTTCCCTTTCCCCCCCCCTTTTTTTCCCCCTTTTCCCCTTTTTCCCCTTCCCCTTTTCCTTTCCCCCCTTTTCCCCTTTTTTCCCCTTTCCCCTTTCCCCCCCCTTTCCCCCCCCCCTTCAACCATATTAGAGCGGGAGTAGAGAGAGAGAGAGAGATTTAGAGAGAGAGAGAGAGAACGAAGGAGAGGAGAAGAAGAGAAAGGGGAGAGAGAGAGAGAAGAGAGAGAAAAGGGGAGAGAGGATTTTAAGACTGTCTTCTACCTGATTTCCCCCCTTTATATCTGCTAATTAGCCCTCTTCCTCCTCCTCTCCCCCCCTCCTCCTCTCCCTCCTCCTCCTCCTCCCCCTCCTAATCATGCTATTTTTCACGCAATTTGTTGTTTTGTTGTTGTTGTTTGTTTTTCCTCCTCCCCCCCTCTCTCCCCCTATATATAATCATCGTTTTTCTGAAACCCCAATTTTTCCCTTTTTCTTTAGTAGAAGGGAGGAGAGAGAAGATAGAAGGGGAGAAAAGAGAGAGAGAGAGAGGAGGGGAAGAGAGGAGAGAGAGGAGAGGAGATAGGAGAGAAGAGAAGAATGGTTAAAAAAAAAGGACTATATACAAATAACCATAATATAATTTTATCCTCCTCCTCCTCCCCCCTCCTCCTCCTCCTCCTCCCCCTCTCCTGTTTTTACATTTTAATTAAGCCCCAGGTATTCTGGCCCCTGTAAGGGTGTGTTGTTTTGGTGTGGTGTGTGGTGTGTTTGTGTTGTGTGTGTGTGTGTGTGGGTTTGTGTGTGGGGTGGTGTGTGTGGTGTGGGTGTGTGGTTTTTGGGGGTGTATTTCATTCACCCAGGGGTCTTGTCCCGGAACCGGACTCGCGATCGCCATTTTCCCCCACCTTGTGCACCAAGTACAAGTTTGGGGGACTATTGTTACCGATTTTTGGGGTAATGCTGGGACCTCACACCCACACCCCCATCCCCTTCGCAAGAGGGACGTAACCGCCCAATTTGGGAAGTAAACTTTTAATTTCCCCTAAACTAATCCCCCCAAACAAAACTGCCCCTAACCTAACAACAATAAATCACCCCATTACCCCCCCCCCCCCCCCAGAACCCTACCCAACCCCCGGTTGGGGAACCCCCCGCAACATGTGTGCGTGACGTGAGCGTTTTGGGTGGAGGACACCCCGGCCTGCCCCCCCTCTTCCTCTACGCCCCCCCCCTCACAGGATCACCAGCGGTTTAAAGGTACGCCGTGTGTGTTGTGTGTGTGTTGTGTGTGTGTGTGTGTGTGTGTGTGTGTGTGTGTGTGTTGTGTGTGTGGTGTGTTGTGTGTGTACGTCAAGGTTACTCAGACGATTTGAAAAGTACCTTGACGATAATGGTCCGCGAGGAGAGAGAGAGAGAGAGAGAAAAAAATAAGAGGAGAGAGAGAGAGAGAGAGAGAGAGAGAGAGAGAGAGAGAGAGAAGAAGGAATGGGGGATATGAAAGAAGGAAGGAAGGAATGAGGGAAGGAAGGGAGAAAAGTTGGAGAGAGAGAGAGAGAGAAGAAGAGAGGGGGGAACATTTTTTTGGAATTCAGTACATGAAGAAATCCTGTTTTCCTCCCTTCCCTCCCTCCCTCATAATTCCCTCCTTATTCCTCCCCCCTCCTTCTTTCCCCCTTTCCTTCCCTCCCTCTCTTTCTTCTTGACTTATCATTTGATCTCTTCACAAACATTTTCCTTCTTTTCATTACCCTTTTATATTTTTTTCTTTCTTGTTGTCTTTTATTTATCTACCCCCTTTTTTACCCCTTCCTTCCTTCCTTCCTTCCCTTTCCTTTCCCCTCCTTTTTCCTTTTCCCCCCTTCCTTCCTTTATTCTATCCTTTCCTTCCTTCCTTCCTTCCTTCCTTTTCCTTCCTTCCTTCCCCTTTTCCCCCCTTTTCCTTCCCCCTTTCCCTTTCCCCTTCCTTCTTTTTTCCTTCCCTTTCCCCATCCTTCTCTCCCTTCCCCCTTCTTTCCTTCCCTTTCCCTTTCCCTTTCCACCCTTCTCCCCCTTCCCTCCTTCCTTTCCTTCCTTCCTTCCACCCTTTCTCCTACCCTTCCTTCCTTTCCCTTTCCTTCCATCCATCTACCCTTTCCCTCCTTCATTTTTTCCTCCTTTCCCTTCCTATATCTTTTCCCCCTTCCCTTTCTTCAAAAACCCAAAAACCCCTTATAAATTATTTTCCCTTCCCTTTCCTTTCCCTTCCTTCCATCTTCTCTCCTATCTTCCCTTTTCCCCCTTTTCCTTTCCATCCTTCTCTCCCATCCTTCCTTCCTTCCTTCCTTCCCCTTTTCCTTCCTCCTTCCTCCCCCCCTTCCTTCCCTTTCCTTTTCCCTTCCTTCCCTTCCTTCCCCCTTCCACCCTTTCTCCTATCCTTCCTTCCCCCTTCCTTTCCATCCTTCTCTCCCATTTTTCCTTCCTTCCTTCCACCCTTTTTTCCTTTCCTTTCCCTTTCCCTTCCTCCTTCCATCCCCACACCTTTCCCCTTCCCTTCCTCCTTCCTTTCCCTCCTTTCTATCCTTCCCCCTTCCCACTGTCTATTTTCCCTAAAAAAAAATTACGTCACCCTTCCATCCCCCTTTTCTTCCTTCCTTCCTCCTTTCCCTTTCCTTTTTCCCTCCCCCCTCCATCCCTTCCTTCCTTCCATCCTTCCATCCCTCTATCCCTCCCTTTCCCTTCCCCTCCCCCCCCCCCCCCCTTTCACCCCCCTTCCTTCCCTTTCCCCCTTTTCCACCCTTCCATCCCCCTCCCCCCCTTCCTTCTTCCCTCCCTTCCTCCCCCCCCCCCCCCCCTCCCCCCCCCTCTCTTCCCCCCCCCCTCCCCCCCCTAGGATGACGATTGGTCAAGGTAAAGGGCCAGATGGGCCCGGGGACACCAGGGAGATTCGTAAAAAATGCGGGCCCCCCCCTCACAATACCCCCTCCTTCTTCCCCAAAAACCCCAAAAACGGGTAACGGTGTGGTACTCTAACTCTAATTATCTCTCTTTTTCCTGCATTGACTTACTTTTTTTTTTTTTTTTTTTTTTTTCTCCCCTTTTTTTTTGTTCTCATTTCAAACTTTTTTTTTCTAATTTTTTTTTTGTCTATTTATTCTTTTTTTTTTATTTTTTATCATTTATTTAAAATTTTTTTTTTTTTTTTTTTAACCTTTTTTTTTTTGTCTTTTTTATTTTTTCTTTTTTCCTTTTTTTTTTTGTCTATTTACTTTTTTTTTTTTTTTTTTTTCCCTTTTTTTTGTCAAATTTTTTGTTTTCTTTTTATTATTTTTTTTTTTTTTTTTTGTTCCCTTTTTTTTTGTTAATTTTTTTTCTCATTTACTTATTTTTTTTTTTTTTTTTTTTTTTGTCTATTTTTTTTTTTTCATCTGTTATTTTTTTTTTTCTATTTTTTTTCTCATTTAGTTACTTTTTTTTTTTTTTTAGTTATTTTTTTTTTTGTCTAAATTTAGTTATTTTTTTTTTCTATTTTTTTTTGTCTCATTAGTTACTTTTTTTTTTTTTTTTTCCCTACTTTTTTTTTGTCTAAATTTATTTTACTTTTTTTTTTTTTTTTTCTACCTTTTTTTTGTCTCATTCAGTTACTTTTTTTTTTCCCTACCTTTTTTTTCTCTTTTAGTTATTTTTTTTTCCATTTTTTTTTTGTCTCATTTAGTTACTTTTTTTTTTTTTTTTTTTTTTTGTCTCCCTTTTTTTTTTTTTGGGCTCATTTCCTTCTTTTTTTTTTTTTTTTTTTTTTTTTTTTTTTTTTTTGTCTCTACCCTATTTTTTTGTTGTTGTTTATTTATAGGTAGGTTAATTTATAGGTAACGTCATCACAATACGCTCCCTTCTTCGCCATTAACCCCACCACAGGTAACGGTGTGAGATAGCTCTAACTCTAATTATTATCTCTATTTATTTTCTCTCGCATTGACTGACTTCCTTTTTTTTTTCTTTTGTCTTTACCCTATTTTTTTTTTTTTTTTTTTTTTCCCCCTTTTTTTTTGGTTACCCTTTTTTTTGTCTACCCTTTTTTTGTCTACCCTTTTTTTTTTTTTGTCTGCCCTTTTTTTTTGTCTTCTTTTTTTTGTCGACCCTTTTTTTCTCCCCCTTTTTTTTGTCTACCCTTTTTTTTGTCTACCCTTTTTTTTTTTTTTTTCTACCCTATTTTTTTTTAACTACCCAATAATGTGAGATAACTCTAACTCTATTTCTATCTGTCTCTCACTGTCATGGTCACTCATTTTACGGGTTTTTCTGAACTTTTATTTTTTGCCTCCATCGATTTTTGTTCTAATTCTTTATATTTCTTTGCTAGGCCTTTTTTTCTCTCCTTATTTCACTTGTTATCCTCCCTAAAAATTTAGTTAGTTTTTCTCTTATCATCTTTAAGCGTTTTTTTCTTCTCTATCTCACAATACCCACCTAATATTTTCGCTTTTTTTGTTCTCCTCTCTCTCCTCCTCTCTCGCTCTCTCTCTCTTTTCTCTTCCCCTCTCTCTCTCTTCCTCTTTCTTTTCCCTTCTCTCCTCTCTCCCCCTCTCTCTCCTTCTCTTCTCTCCTCTCCTCCTCTCCTCTCTCTCTCCTTTCTTCTCTCCTCTCCTCTCTCTCTCTCTCTCTCTCCCCTTTTCTCTTCTTCTCTCCTCCTCTCTCTATCTATCTATCTTCTCTCTTCATACCAAAAATTCCCATCACTTTAAAAAAAATAACACTTCCACCCCCCTCACCCCTTTCCCCCCCCCCCCCCCCCCCCCCCCCCCGGGCTCCATCCCCCTTCAGAACACCGTAAAACCGCCTCCGGGAAGCCATGGTGCCAAAACCCACCCTGGGACCTCACGGCGGTGGGATGGAGCAGGGGGGCCCCCGCGCCCAAAAGACCCCTATCCACCTCCGTCGAGATCCCCTTTCGTGATTATGGACTCTGAATTTAATTTTCCCAATTACCTATCACAGTGATAAGATGGGTAATAGGGAAGAATCAGAGAAAGAAGAAGGAATTGAGAGATAAAAGGAAAGGGAAAGGAAGGAGAGAAAAATGGGGGGAAAAAGGGGATAGATTTAGAGAGGGAGAGAGAGAGAGAGAGAAGGGGAGAGAGGGAGAGAGAGAGAGAGGGAGAAGGGGGGGTATGGAAAAAGGGAAGGGAAGGAAAAAAGGAAGAAAGGAGAGAAAAGTTGGAAAAAAGGAGATAGATTTAGAGAGACTGATTCCTAAATTTACTTATTTTATTTCTTTCTTTTTAATTACTTTATTTTATTGTATTTTTCACTCTCTCTCTCGCTCTCTCTCTCTCTCTCTCTCTCCCCCTCTCTCTCTCTTTTCTCCTTTTTCTCCCCTCTCTCTCTCTCCCTTTTTCTCTCTCTCCCCTCTCTCTCTTCTCTCTCTCTCTCCTCTCTCTCTCTCTCCTCTCTCTCTCTCTCTTCTTTCCCCCTCTCTCTCTCTCTCTCCTCTCTCCTCTCCTCTCTCTCTCTCTCCTCCTCTCTCTCTCTCTCTCTCTCCACCTAGTATATCTTTGCCTCAGATACGTGGGCGAGATCCGGGAGAACAGTCAGCCGGGCACTGCCATCACCTTCTCGGAGACTAACTTCCTCAAGGCGGTGAGTTAAGGAGGAGGAGGATTACAAAGGATCACAAAGGAAACACAAACAGCAACATACTATTAGATCCTTACATGGCTGTTTGATTTAACTACACTACACTAACTAGATAATAAGAGAGAAAGGATAGGACAGTAGAAGGGAGGAGGAGGAGGAGGAGGAGGAGGAAGAAGAGGAAGAGAAAGAGAGGAGGAGGAGGAGGAAGAGGTGTTGGAGGAGGAGGAGAAAGAGGAGGTAGGAGGAGGAGGAGGGGGGGGAGGAGGAGGAGGAGGAGGAGGAGGAGGAGGAGGAAGGAGGAGGAGGAGGAGGAGGAGGAGGAGGAGGAGGAGGAGGAGGAGGAGGAGGGAGGAGGAGGAGGAGGAGGAGGAGGAGGAGGAGGAGGAGGAGGTAGGGGAGGAGGAGAAGGAGGAGGAGGAGGAGGAGGAGGAGGAGCAGGAGCAGGAGGAGGAAGAGGAAGAGAGGAGGAGGAGGAGGAGGTGGTGGAGGAGGAGGAGAAGAAGGAGGAGGAGAAGAAGGAGGAGGAGGGTAGGGAGGAGACAAGAAAATATAAGAGTATAATTAAAATGATAGCTATAAGACATAACGTAGATAAGAGGAGGAGTAGGAGGATAATAATCACCAATAACAGTAATAGTCATAACAAAACATAATATTGGATACAAGTCTGCAGAGTTAGTGAAATGCGGCAAGGGTTCACCGCAGAGTTTTTCCCCCGTACTCGCTTCCCTGTCCACCCTCGCGCTGCCTTCAGGTTAACCCCTTGAGACCCAGAACGTAATTTCCATTGTAATTTGGGTGCCATTAGACGATTTGTAGTGACTATAAGCAATGTTTTATAGCTATGACCTGTTTAGTATCCTTGTCCACTAACCAATTTGATATATTCAGTTACTTTTCGTTATTTTATGGCTCAACAACAGACAATTTTATATAGCAAAGGAAAGATCTGGGCGTGAAGGGGTGAAAGCCAAGGCCGAGCTTACAGTGAAATACTTGACAGTTCTTCCTTGTTCTCTCATGGCTCACGCCCCCCTAGGTAATTACCCACGCCCCCCTAGGTAATTACCCACGCCCCCCTAGGTAATTACCCACGCCCCCCTAGGTAATTACCCACGCCCCCTAGGTAATTGCTCACGCCCCCCCTAGGTAATTACCCACGCCCCCCTAGGTAATAACCCACGCCCCCCTAGGTAACTACCCACGCACTCCTAGGTAATAACCCACGCCCCCCTAGGTAATTACCCACGCCCCCCTAGGTAATTACCCACGCCCCCCTAGTTAATTACCCACGCCCCCCTATGTAATTACCCACGCCCCCCTAGGTAATTACCCACGCCCCAGGGTAAGAACCGCTGCTATTAACCCCTCTCCCCCCTTCTTCCCCCAGGGTTTGAAGGGGGTGTTCGCGCTGCGGCTTGAGGGGGACGAAGGGGCCTTTGCCGTGGAGCCCAGCGTGGTGAAGGACAGTGGTATTATCAGCCTCAAGGTGAAGAACACGGCGCTGCTGGACTACGAGACAAGACCCTACATCGAGTTTGAGGTGAGGGCTGAAGTGTGTGTGTGTGTGGGTGTGGGTGTGGGTGTGGGCAGCGTGGGGTGAGTGTGTGTATGTTGTGGGGTGTGGGTGTGTGGGTGTGGGTTGTGGGTGGGTGTCGGTGTCGGTGTCGGTGTCGGTGTGTGGTGGGGTGGGTGTGGGTGTGGGGGTGGGTGTGTGGGTGTGGGTGTGGGTGTGTGTATGTGGGGTGGGTGGGAGTATGTGGGGGTGGGGTGTGAGTGGGGTGTGTGTGGGGTGGGGGGTGGGTGTGTGGAGTGGGGGGTGGGGGGTGTGGGTGGGGGTGTGGGTGTGTGTGTGTGTGTGTGTGTTTATGTTTTTAAGTGTGAAAAGTGTGCGTGTGTTTAAATATCTGTCAATATGTTTTAAATGTGAAAAAAACTGGGTGTTTAAGTATTCTTAAGTATGTATTAAGTGCGCAAAAGTGTGTATGACGTGTGTTTAAGTGTGAAAAAAGTATGTGCATTTTTGAGTATTTTTAAGTGTCAAAAAGTGTGTGCATGTGTATGTATGTTTGTATAAGTGTGAAAAAGCATGGTGAAATATATTCAAATGTGAAAATTATCTAATTATCTCACTCTTATCTCTCTCTCTCTCTCTCTCTCTCTCTCTCTCTCTCTCTCTCTCTCCTCTCTCTCTCTCTCTCTCTCTCTCTCTCTCTCTCTCTCTCTCTCTCTCTCTCTCTCTCTCTCTCTCTCTCTCTCTCTCTCTCTCTCTCTCTCTCTCTCTCTCTCTCTCTCCTTCATTTAGCTCTACATCAATCTCATATGTATCTCTCTCATGCTATCTATTATTATCTTTGTCAAACTAGCTCTTAATTTT
>JACEEZ010005639.1:717500-722500 GCA_016584305.1 Chionoecetes opilio | reverse complement strand
TAGTAGTTGTAATAGTAGTTATGGTAGTTGTAGTCGAATTCAATGTCGTGTATTAGTGAATGATTGGAGGAGGGGTAAAATAGTAGTGGTAGTTGTGTTAGAAGTATTAAATGTTGTAAAGGAAGACTAACGCACACAGAAACACATTCCACATTCCTAACACACCCAAAACATTACAACAAAAAACACCCTAACACACCCAAAAACACTCTTAACACACCCAAAAACATTCCTAACACACCCAAAAACACTCTTAACACACACAAAAACACTCCTAACACACCCAAAAACACTCCTAACACACCCAAAAACACTCCTAACCTAACCACAACCCTCCCCTCTCTCTCGCCCACTCACTATAACTCACAAGTCACAACCACAACCCACCCTCTCTCCCTAACCCTCCCTTCCTCTCACTATTAACTCACAACCGCCTCTCTCTCTTTCCCTCCCTTTCCCTCTCACTCCCACTCATAACCATAATTTCCCCCCCTCTCTTTCTCTCCCTCACTATCTATTATATTAATAAAAGCGAAAGTGTGTGTGTGTGTGTGGTATAGGTTCCGCCCCCCGTGGCGGAATCCCATCATATACCACATTTTTGGAACCAGGTTGACAAGGGGAAGGTTTTAAGCCCACTTATGAGATGATCCGATCACTTTTTTTCTTCTTTTTTTTAGCAGCCTATTAGCGATAATTGTGAAAAAAAGTGGGTTGCGAGAATTGAGGAAACCTTGATGTAGGGTGATGGGTAATGGGTGAGTGAATGGGTGGGGTGATGGGTAATGGTTTTGGGGTGATGGGTGAGTGAATGGGTGGGGGTGATGGATGATGGGTGAAGGAATAGATGGGGGGTGATGGGTAATGGGTGAGTGAATGGGTGTGTGGTGATGGGTAATGGGTGTGTGGTGATGGGTAATGGGTGAGTGAATGGGTGGGGGGTGATGGGTAATGGGTGAGTGAATGGGTGGGGGGTGATGGGTAATGGGTGAGTGAATGGGTTGGGGGTGATGTGATCCATGATTTCAGGAAAGTTAGAAGGGGCTATGTGGAGAGTCTGTGTTTGGTGGGCCTTTGGCCCACCAAACACAGGTGGTGGGCCGAAGGGCCCACCAATAGCCCTTTAGCGATAATTGTGAAAAAAAAGTGGGTTGCGAGAATTGAGGAAACCTTGATGTAGGGTGATGGGTAATGGGTGAGTGAATGGGTGGGGTGATGGGTAATGGGTGTGGGGTGATGGGTGAGTGAATGGGTGGGGGGGTGATGGGTGAGTGAATGGGTGGGGGGTGATGGGTGAGGGAATAGATTGGGGGTAGATGGGTAATGGGTGAGTGAATGGGTGGGGGGTGATGGGTAATGGGTGAGTGAATGGGTGGGGGGTGATGGGTAATGGGTGAGTGAATAGGTGGGGGGTGATGGGTAATGGGTGAGTGAATGGGTTGGGGGTGATGTGAATGGGTTGGCGTTAATACATACATTTCTACATCCATGATTTCAGGAAAGTTAGAAGGGGCTATCTGGAGAGTGTGTTTGGTGGGCCGAAGGCCCACCAATAGCCCTCCGCAGGAGCTAGCCAAAAAGTCCGCCCGGAGGGCGGCTTTGCGGCTAGTATTACATAACCACCAGTCTCTCTCCTTCATTATTAAGTCACAACCATCTCTCTCTCCCTTATAACCCCTAACCACCTCTCTCCCTCTCACAATAACACCTAACCATCCCTCTCCCTTTCCCTAACCACGTGGTCCCTCCCTTTCCCTAACCACGTGGTCCCTCCCTTTCCCTAACCACGTGGTCCCTCCCTTTCCCTAACCACGTGGTTCCTCCCTTTCCCTAACCACGTGGTCCCTCCCTTTCCCTAACCACGTGGTCCCTCCCTTTCCCTAACCACGTGGTCCGTCCCTAACCACGTGGTCCGTCCCTTAACACAGAGGTTCACGTGACGGTTGAAGCAGCGGACAACAGCGGCGTGGGCAACGTGGCGGTGGCGCGCGTCGTGTTGGTGCTGCGTGACGTGAACGACGAGGCGCCTGTGTTCCAGCATACCGTGTACCAGGGCGTCATGAAACCCGATCAGACGGGGCTTAGGGCTGGGATACAAGTCCAGGTGAGGGGCTGGGTGTGGGGGTAATGAGTGTGTGTGTGGGGGGGGGGGGTGGAAGGGAGTGTGAAAATGAATATGTATGAGTGGGAACTGAGAGTGAGTATGATAATGTGTGGGAAAGTGAGTGAGTGAGAGTGAATAAAAGTGGGTGGATGGGTGAAATTATGTGTGATGAGTGAGTGAGTGAGAGTGAGGGTAGAAGTGAGAGTGAATGGAAACGTGATATATTTTATGTTATATTTTTTATAAACACAATTTTTCATCTATTTCTTCTTTTTTTAACGTATTTCGCTATTACACCTTTTGCATTCTAGTTATATTTGCTTTATTTTCTCAATACATGCATTATAATCTAACACCAAACACACACACACACACACACACACACACACACACACACACACACACACACACACACACACACACACACACACACACACATAGACCCCATCCCCCCCACACACAGACACACACACAGACACCCCCCCCCACACACACAGTCTTTACCCCTCTCTCTCCCTCTCCTACATGCAGAAGAACCTACCCTCCCCCCTCTCTCCCCCCACCCCCACCCCTACCCCTTTCCTCCCCACACACACACAGTTTCTATAGCTCTCTCTATCCCTCTCTCTATCTCCTACAGGCAGTGGATAGAGATGCCGAGGAGCCAAACAATCAAGTGAGGTATAGACTCGACCCCTCGCCCTTCTCCACCTTCTTCAGCGTGGATACTCTGACAGGGCAGGTGAAGGTGGTTCAGGCCTTGTCCTACCCACAGGTGAGAGACGGGAGAGAGAGAAAGACGATAATTAATGAGATATTGCTATTATTTATGTGTAGTAGGTTAAATTTTTGACTTTTTGAGAGAGAGAAAATAAAAAGACACCATTAAAAAAACATCCATTTTTAACCTTCATTTTTATAAGAAAGGTTATTTATCTATTTTCCTTTTTTTTCTTCTTCTTTTTTTCACCTTTTCCCAAAAAATCCTATCCCTCCCCCTCCCCTGCTCTCCCCTCTCCCTCTCTCCCTTTTGCTCTCCCTTTCCTCCTCCCTCTCTCCTTTTCTCTTCTCTCCCTTGTCACTCCCTTTCTCTCTTTCTCTCTCACCTTTTGTCTCCCTTCCTCTCTCCTTCTCACCCTTTCTCTCTCCCTTCTCTCCTTGTCACCCCCTTGCTCTCCTTCCTCTCCCATTTGGTCTCCCTTCTCTCTCCCTTCTCTCCTTTCTCTCTCCCTTCTTCCCTTGTACTCCTTTTGCTTCCCTTTCCTCTCTCCCTTTTGCTCTCCCTTTCCTTCTCCCTTTCTCCTTTTTCTCTCTCATTCTCTCCCTTGTAAACTCCCTTTTGCTTCCCTTTCCTCCTCCCTTTTGCTCTCCTTTCCTCTCTCCCTTCTCTCACCTTTTCTCTCCCTTCTCTCCCTTTTGCTCTCCCTTTTCCCTCTCCCTTCTCTCCCTTTTGCTCTCCCTTTCCTCTCTCCCTTCTCTCCCTTTTCTCTCTCCCTTCTCTCCCTTGTCACTCCCTTTTGCTCTCCCTTCTCTCCCTTTTGCTCCCCTTCCTCTCTCCCTTCTCTCCCTTTTCTCTCTCCCTTCTCTCCCTTGTCACTCCCTTTTGCTCTCCCTTTCCTCTCTCCCTTTTGCTCTCCCTTTCCTCTCTCCCTTCTCTCCCTTTTCTCTCTCCCTTCTCTCCCTTGTCACTCCCTTTTGCTCTCCCTTTCCTCTCTCCCTTTTCTTTCTCCCTTCTCTCTCCCTTCTCTCCCTTTTGCTCTCCCTGTCCTCTCTCCCTTTTCTCTCTCCCTTTCTCCCTTTCTCTCTCCCTTCTCTCCCTTTTGCTCTCCCTTTCCTCTCCCTTTTCTCTCTCCCTTATCTCCCTTTTCTCTCTCCCTTCTCTCCCTTTTCTCTCTCCCTTTCGCTCTCCCTTTCCCTCCAGGTTTCCTCCATCACAGACCCGCGGGACCAGAGAACTTATGATGAAGAGGTCATCAACTTGAGCATCACAGCGTATGACTTAGGTAAACTAGAAATAACCTATAAGTTAGAATAAGTTAAAACGTAGATTTAAGAAAGAAATAGGGAGAAACTGGTTCACAAATAGGGTGGTAAATGATTGGAATGAACTCAGTCGTGGGGTAGTTAGTGCAGAGTCAATAGGGAGTTTTAAAAGAAGGCTAGACAGTGTTATGGATGGGGATGAAAGGTGGATGTAGGTAGTGTTAAGTAACAGGAACTACCTCGTGTAGGTCTCCCAGCCTCTTATAGCTTCCTTATTTTCTTATGTTCTTATATTAAGTTAGTAGTAAGTAGTTCGTTGACCATAATAGTAAAAATAGTTATATAATAGAAATAATTAGTATAAATATTAATAGTTAGGAGAGGTTAGTAAATTAGCGAGAAATGTTAGTTTTTTTGATACGCCAATGACCTTTGTTTACATTTTGTGGTGTGGATCTGCGACATTTCTTTCTTCCTAGTTATAGAATAGAAAGTTGTATAATATAAATAGCTAGAATATAATACAAATAGTTAGTAGTAGATAGAAAGTAAGCTAGGAATAAGTTAACCTTTTTGATACCCTGAAGTTCTTTGTTTACATTTTGTGGTGTAAATCAACGACGGTTCTTCTCCGCCCTTCAGGAACGCCGCAGTTGACCCAGAGCGTTCCCGTGCAGATATTTCGTGAGGAGTTCGTGGAAAGATTTATTACCTTCATCTACCCAAGACCCAAGATTGAAGTAGAGCTGAAAAGGGTATGTTAATAATAAAACTAATAATAATAAAATAAGTTAAATATTAAAACTTCATGATTATTTTCTTCCTTCTAAAAATCGATTCATTAAAAAAACAAGACGAAAAAGAAAATAACTAAAACTGCTTCATATTTTCTTCCTTCTAACAATTGAAAAAC
>JACEEZ010005639.1:672500-712500 GCA_016584305.1 Chionoecetes opilio | reverse complement strand
AAGGCAATTGCCATTAAAAAGGCAATTGCCATTAAAAAGGCAATTGCCATTAAAAAGGCAATTGTCATTAAAAAGTCAATTGTCATTAAAAAGTCAATTGTCATTAAAAAGGCAATTGTCATTAAAAAGGCAATTGCCATTAAAAAGTCAATTGCCATTAAAAAGTCAATGCCATTAAAAAGTCAATTGTCATTAAAAAGGCAATTGCCGATAAAAAGGCAATTGCCATTAAAAAGGCAATTGCCATTAAAAAGCCAATTGTCATTAAAAAGGCAATTGCCGATAAAAAGTCAATTGCCATTAAAAAGGCAATTGCCATTAAAAAGTCAATTGCCATTAAAAAGGCAATTGTCATTAAAAAGGCAATTGCCATTAAAAAGGCAATTGCCATTAAAAAGTCAATTGCCAATAAAAAGTCAATTGCCATTAAAAAGGCAATTGCCATTAAAAAGACAATTGCCAGTAAAAAGACAATTGCCATTAAAAAGTCAATTGCCAGTAAAAAGTCAATTGTCATTAAAAAGTCAATTGCCATTAAAAAGTCAATTGCCATTAAAAAGACAATTGCCATTAAAAAGACAATTGCCATTAAAAAGACAATTGCCATTAAAAAGACAATTGCCATTAAAAAGTCAATTAAAACCATTAAAAGACAATTGCCATTAAAAAGTCAATTAAAACCATTAAAAAGCAATTGCCATTAAAAAGTCAATTAAAACCATTAAAAGACAATTGCCATTAAAAAGTCAATTAAAACCATTAAAAGTCAATTGCCATTAAAAAGTCAATTAAAACCATTAAAAGACTATTAAACCATTAAAAATCAATTGATCTAGTTTTGATGTCAAGTTAATTACGTGTTGGCAAGTAAATGTTTGTATATATGTCTGTTAATTATTCGTGTTAAAAACGTGTCTAGTATGCGTGCGTGTGTGCAGGCGCGGGGTTTTGGTCAGTGGTAGTATAATTTATGTTTAAGTGTGTGTGTGTGTTACCTTTTTTTTAAATAATGATGATACTGATATATATGTTTATAATGATTATAAAGATACTTTAAGATAGTTTTATAGGTGTGTGTGTGTGTGTGTATTTTTTTTTTATTTATTTAAATGTATTTTTTCTCTATCCCTTTTTCCTTTCCTATCCTCTTTTTTTATCTATTCTTTTCTCATTTCTACACCTTCTCTGTCCCTCTGTTCTTCATTTCCCCCCCCCCCCCCTCCACACACACACACACACACACACACACACACACACACACACCCACAGGAGCATCGTGACAGCCTTGGTGCGGAACAATGTCAACACGGTGGTGGACATCGAGAAGCTCCTCACGCAGCTCAACAACACACACCCGGTGGCGTGCCGGCTAGAGGGCGTGCAGCTGAAGGGCGTGCAGGGCCAGCGTGACTCGTACCTGGCGGGCGTGGTGACCCTGTGCGTGCTGCTGGCCGTCATCATCCTGCTCATCATTCTGTGTTACATGTGGTCCATCTGTCCCCTATACCGCATCAGGTGAGCAGCCTCCTGTACCTGTCCTGTATTGGTGTGTGTGTGTGTGTGTGTGTGCGCCCCCTCCCCCCACTAACCCCCCCTCCCTCCCTCCCTCCCCCGCAGGAAGAGTCGCAAGGTGGTCGGGGACGAGGTGGGGCCGGACTCAGAGCGCGTGTCGTACATCCGGGTGGACGAGCGTGGCGGCTACCGCGGCGGCTACGAGGAGGAGCGCACCTGGTGGGACTACCTGCCCGCCTGCTGCACCGACGCCGCCTTATACCTGGGCGTGACGCCGCCCAAGCGTGGCGGCGGCCGCCTGGCCTGGAGCGGCGACGAACGCCAGCGCTACTGGCAGTTCGGCGGTGGCGGCGAGGGTGTGCCCGTGGACGAGAGGATGATGGGGGCGCGGCGCCCCGGGGGGCGTGACCTGCTCATGCTGGAGGACCTGGACGAGGCCCGCCTGCAGCAGCAGCAGCAGCAGGCCGGTGCAGGCCGCGGGCTGCGCGTGGACTCCCGCAACTCCTTCACCTCGCAGGACCCGCGGCGCCAGTTCATCCTGCGCGACCCGCGGGGCCTGCCGCGCCTGCCGGACACCGTGCGGGAGGGCGAGCACTACCTCATGGAGGACGTGGACGGCTCGCCGCGCGGCATGCGCATGGACGACCCACGCCTCCGTCTGGAGGACCAGCGCACACTGAGGGTGGAAGAGCCGCGCCAAGCGCCGCAACCACAACCCGCTGCCGAGGACGACACTTCTTATGCTCGGCCGGGAAACGGGGAGGACCTCCGACTTCACGCCAGCCTGCCCGGCGCCGCGCCCCGCGATAACGGGGGTGCGGGCCGGCGGGGCCGCCCACCCAGGCAGGCTGGCGGGGGGCCGGGGGGGAACAGGACGACGGAGGGGACGAGGCGCGGCCTCAGGCATGAGGACGCGGGGGGCGGGGAAGGGGGGGGCGGGGGCGGCGGGACCAGCCCCCCCCTAGCAAACGTAATGATCCAAACGGAGGTTCACGGGGCCGGGGGGCCCGGAGGGGCGCCCGCCGTGCCCCGCCTTCGAATAAGGACGCCCATCATGGAGGAGACGAGCAGCCTGCTGGAGGCCGAGGCCAGCCGCTCCTCGAGACGCGAGACGCAGCGGTCCAGGCGACCGACCCGCCAGGAGGAGGGTGGTGGGGGCCATGGGAGCCCCGGGGAATGGTCCAGCTCGGCGGGGGGGCGGGGGGGTACGCGGTTGGCCCAGCCGGCCAACTCGCTGTACCAGCACAACAAGGCTTCTATTATGCGCTTCGAGACCAACAAGGCGCGTATGCAGGAGGAAGACGCCGCCATGGAGGCTCCCGCGCCCCGCCGCGCCGCCACTACTTCGGCTCCCGAGGGCCGCCGCTCCTCCAGCCTGGATGGCCGCCGCGCCCACAGCACGGCTGGGGGGGAGGGGGCGCGGCGCCCCACAGTGTCGGATCATCCTGGCCTGGCGCGGCGCGGGTCCTTGCCCTCTCTCGCCTTGGAGACTACGGGGCTGGAGCGGGAGGCCGCACAACGCTCCCTTTCCAGGCGGGGGTCGCCGGGCCCCGCGGATGGTAGGTCCAGACACTCCTCGGAGGAGGAGAGGAGCGGCGCTCACGGCCAAGGCACAACGCGCGCTACTTGGAGTGGTACAAGCGTGCGCGGGACAAAGGTCTGCACGACCCCCGCTACCACGACGACCCACGCTACCACGACGACCCCCGCTACCACGACCCGCGGCTACAGGACCCGCGGCTACACGACCCGAGCTACCCTGAGGACCCGCGGGTGTACGAGCCTCAGTATCACGACCCACGGTACCGGGAGCCACGGC
Organism: Chionoecetes opilio; assembly: GCA_016584305.1. Classification (NCBI taxonomy): domain Eukaryota; kingdom Metazoa; phylum Arthropoda; class Malacostraca; order Decapoda; family Majidae; genus Chionoecetes; species Chionoecetes opilio. The sequence continues at coordinate 709,169 of JACEEZ010005639.1, read as the reverse complement.
CGCACGACCCGCGCCACCACAACCAGGCGCCGCGTGTGCCTCACGACCCCAGGGTTCCGGAGCCGCGGTTCGAGGAGCCGCGGCTGCCCGAGGCTGAGGCGCGGCTGCTGCAGCAGGAGTTTGTGGGCCCGCGGCCGCCTGATGAGGCGCGGCCGCGGCTGTCCGAGGCGCGGGAGGCGGCCGAGGGGTCCGAGGCGAGGCCCTCCGCGCCCCTGGAGGGCCCGCCGTCCCTGGCCCCTGAGGGCAAGCAGCAGCAAGTGGATGGGGCAGAGCTGCGCGCCCTGCTCGAGGAGGAGGAGGCGGCGGCGGCGGCGGCGGCTACGGGGTCCAAGCGGCCCAAGAACCACCTGCTGGAGAAGAAGAGCATCTTTACCATCGCCTATGACGACATGCACACCAGCAACCTGAGGCCCGAGAGTGCCAGGCCAGACCACGCCGTGCCCTAGGCCTACAGCACGCCCGTGTGTGTGTGTGTGTGTGTGTGTGTGTGTGTGTGTACGTGTACGTGTACGTGTGTGTGTGTGTGTGTGTGTGTGTGTGTGTGTGTGTGTGTTTACGTGTGTGTGTGTGTGTGTTGTGCGTACAAATTTCTGAACGTAAGTATAAGCAAATAGTATTAGTTATTAAAGCTACAACATATATCATTATATTAGTACTAATAGCTACTACTTATACTTATAGCTAATGTTAGTAATAAATGCAATATTTATAATATTAACAATAGTATACTCACACAAACGAAAGGAGGAGGAGGAGGAGGAATTCAGATCATGGCAGACTGAAACACTTGATCAACAACAGACCACAAACAAGACCAGGTTCGATACCCGCTTCTGGCACACACATCACACAACTCCTGAAGCAACTTTGGCTCAGTGGTATAATGCTCGCCTCGGGGTCGACAGCTCACACTTCGATACCCGCTCCTATGGTAACACACTTGTAAGTTTCCTCACGAGTAGTTTCTGCCATCGATATAATACTACCAAGGTTTTCTTTTGAGCATAATTTTCTTCCTTCAAACACGTCAGGTGGCTCAGTGGTAAAGACTTCGGTTCACGTACATCGTCCCTGTGTTCGAATCCTACTCACTGGTGCTTGACTTAGAGAGAGAGAGAGAGAATTCAAGTATCTTCTTTCTTTATTCATAGTAGTATTCAAAGAGAAAGAGAGAGAGAGATAATTCAAGTATCTTCTCTCTCTCTTTCTTTATTCATAGTAGTATTCAAAGAGAAAGAGAGAGAGAGAGAATTATAGTATCTTCTCTCTCTCTTTCTTTATTCATAGTAGTATTCAAAGAGAGAGAGAGAGAATTATAGTATTGTTTAGCTCGGCAGAAACCACTCGTCTGAAAACTATTTATATCTTCAGCCAACTGATAGTAATAATAATAACAATAATAACAACAATAACAATAATAACAATAATAATAATAATAACGAATAAATAGAACCAATTACAATACTGCCATTTTAACATTATACATAACTATTAACCCCTTGAGACCCAGAACGTAATTTTCATTGTAATTTTGGTACCATAAGAAGATTTTTAGTGATTATAAGCAATATTTTATAGCTATGACCTGTTTAGTATCCTTGTCCACTATCTAATTTAGTATATTCAGTGACTTTTCGTTATTTTATGGCTAACAACAGACGATTTCTTATAGCAAAGGAAAGATCTGGGCGTGAAGGGGTTAAACTCGAAATGAAAAACCCTTTGCACACCCTGTCAAGTTCCTCTCACTGTCCAACATGTCCTAACATCCTGCCCCCATCTTACTCCTGCCCGTTCCAGTTCCTTCCCTCATTTGTCCTCCCTTTCCCGACCTCCCTGTCTTGCGGACACTCCCGGAATCCCCTCCTTCTCCCTGGACAATGTAACCTCCTTCCTCCAACACATCCACATCCTACATCTGATCTAACCATCCTGCTGTAACATTCCGTTCTTTCCCCTTCCCTCATCGTTTCACTATTATTCTTTAACCCTGACCCTTTATATGCTTTGCCATAGTGCCATAGGACCTCTCATGTCTGGCACATTCACCTTTTAGGCATTAAATCAATCAATCAATCGAAATAAAAAAAAAAAAATTAGTAGATATTCGATAAACCTCCATTTTTGTTCATCACTTTTAAGAATAGAAACTTGACTGAATTTTGACGAATTTTTATCAATAGAATTTTATCTCAATTTTTATTTCATCATTTTGACTCATTTATATTTTCATTTATCATATTTTGTACTTTATTTCATATCATCTTTATTTTTTTTTCTTCTTCCTCTCATTACTACCAATTGACAAACTTAAATACTACTACTAACTATTTTAATTACATACATACATACATACATACACTCCCATTTGCAATATAGTATACTTAGAAATCAACTAAAATTATGTACTTATATTATTACTACTAAATACTTTACTAATAAAAAGCTTAGAGAAATGGATGTATTATTTTTCTTTCTGGCATTCTCTCTCTCTCTCTCTCTCTCTCTCTCTCTCTCTCTCTCTCTCTCTCTCTCTCTCTCTCTCTCTCTCTCTCTCTCTCTCTCTCTCTCTCTCTCTCTCTCTCTCTCTCTCTCTCTCTCTCTCTCTCTCTCTCTCTCTCTCTCTCTCTCTCTCTCTCTCTCTCTCTCTCTCTCTCTCTCTCTTAGTAGCAGCAGTAAGAGAATGAGTTGTATATAGTAGCAATGGTAGAAGAAATAGTAGTAGTAGTAACAGCAGTAGTAGTTGAATAGTAGCAGCAGTAGTAGTAGTGCTGGTAGTAATAGTAGCAGTAGTTTGATGGTAGTAATTGTAGAGGCAGTAGTAGTAGTTTAGTAGTAGTAGTAGTAGTGCTGGGAGTAGTAGTAATAGTAGTTCTGAGAGTAGTAGTACTGTAGTAGTAGTAGTGCTGGGAGTAGTAGTAATAATAGTTCTGGGAGTAGTAGTAGTAGTAGTTATGGGAGTAGTAGTAGTAGTAGTAGTAGTAGTAGTAGTAGTAGTAGTTCTGGGAGTAGTAGTAATAATAGTTCTGGGAGTAGTAGTAGTAGTAGTAGTTCTGGGAGTAGTAGTAGTAGTAGTAGTTCTGGGAGTAGTAGTAGTAGTAGTGCTGGAGTAATAGTAGTAGCAATAGTAGTTTGATTGTAGTAGTGGTAGTAGGCATAAACTGCTCCTCAAGCAATTTAAAAAAGAAAACAAGATTCAAATTTCCCGCGAAATGACGTCACAGATAGACGGCCATTTTGTCATTCCTTCACTAAAATCCTGACTCTCGGACTACTTATATATTTACTTATAACGATTCACACACCATCAATAAACCAATATAAATAACACATGTATTTTTAATAGATGAAAAATGTATAATAACAGCCTCTAAAGCTTAAAATCAATACAAAATAATATTAGTACTGGCGACAAGACTTCCCTTCGATCCTTTCTTCCTCGTGGCTTCGTCCAGAAGGTAGGTGTCGCATATTTATCCTCCTATTTTACCACACAAGCCACATTTCAGGTATTTAACTACCATTTACAGCATTATGAATACCTCAAGCTTAAATAGAGGCAATAATACTACATGCAAACCGTGGAATTAGTGTGAAATAAGTGTTTTAGTGACGCTTGGTGTGTCAGCGTGAAACAGTATTTACATTGCCACATGCGGGAGAAAATATTATAAGACGAAATATCTTAATGGTTCCCAGGTTGTAATTAAGGTGATACAGGTACGGGACTGGTATTAATCACCTGGAAAGGACATGTAGCAGTGGGTTTTTATGTGATATACTTAAGTTATTTGTAGGGAGACGGAGAGTACAGATGGGGTGACAACGGGGTGCAGTCAGTTCGTACACCAAGAAGTTGTTTCATAGTCTATATGAAACCATAGTCGTTTCGTACACTCAGCTCAGAGTTGAACTTGATTACTAGAGTTACGAAATTACACCAGGTATGTACGAAAAAACTCAATCTGTGTACGAAACAACTTAACAAAACCTGGGTACGAAACAACTTGTGTACGAAACTCCCTGTAACCGGCCTGTATAGGAGTACAGATAGGTGGTGGTGGTGGATAGGCAGTGTTCAGTAGGCCTATAGGATTACACAGCCTACCTGGTGTTCTCAATAGGGTACATTTTGGTTTCTAAGCATACTGCATTTATATTTGATGAGACCTATTTTTTTTATCTTGTTGAGCATTCTAACAATCTGAAACCGAATTATACTTTTTTCTGAGGTACTGGAACTGTCGCCGATAGGAATTCTCGGCGACGTTGGCGAGTGTTCCAGTTTTTCACGTCGGCGAGTTAGAGTTTTCAATTTTCGGCGACAGTTCCAGTTGTGATCTGATATTAGCACTATTTTACATTAAAATACCAATAATACATTTTTAATACAAAATATACTTATCAATTACCCGTGTTTCTGCATTCAGGGATTAAATACTTGAACGGTTAGGTTAAGTTTGTTTGTTTTGTCTGTTTGGAGTTCTTCACTAATTTATATCTGGGTGTCAGGCAATGTATATATTCTCATCTTCCCACCACCTCCCTTTTCACGTCGGCGAGTTTTCAATTTTCGGCGACAGTTCTAGTTGTTGATATTGATATTTCAGGGTCTACATAGGTAACGGCCGCAGCTAGGGAACGGCCGCATATATAAACAATGTAATTAATATGTCGGACAGGGCGCGGCGGGATACCTAACCTAACCTAATTACATTGTTTATATATGCGGCCGTTCCCTATGTACACCATATTTCAGTACCCAATATATACATTTTATAAACTTTTACCCGTGTTTCTGCGTTGTATTAAACTACTGGAGAAGCCAATTGATGTATTCTTGTCTTTCCCACAGTCACCATGGCGATCAGGCCGCTGAAGAAACCGAAGATTGTCAAGAAGCGTGTGAAGAGATTCATACGTCACCAGAGCGATCGCTATGTTAAGATAAGGGTGAGTATGGGGGTGTGTGTGAGAGAGGGAGAGAGTGTGTGTTTGTAGGCCCATGTAGAGGGAAAAAGGGATATTGAGAGTGTACAATGTGTAAGGATAGACTGAGTTTGTATGGGGAATAAGGGAATAGTGAGTGAGAATGCAGTGTGTAGGGTTAGACAGATTGAGTTTGTAAGGAAAAGTAAGTCATATTGTTAGAAGGTATACATGAGAATTTGAAGGGTGGAAAAATGAAATACTGAGTGAGAAGGCAGTGTGTAGGGTTAGACAAAGAATGTATGAGTGAATTTGTTAGGAAAAGAAAAAAATTGTGTGATAGTTAAACAGAGGGAGATAGTTTGGACAGAAAATATATAGTTAACCGTAAAGTTATATTAAGTTATAATGTTTAGTTTTCTTTAATTCTTTCACTTACTCTACTTCAGCCTTTTTATCTCTTGCTACATAATTTATTCTGTACTTACCGTTCTTTGTTTCTCAATTAATTCCCCAACACAACACTTACATTAAATTAGATACCAGTGCAAAGATACTAATTATATACAACCTAAATATATAACTACTTTCTAATCCTCCTATTTTAGTTTATTTAGTTTAGTAAGATCCTCCTAATTTTAGTTTTTTTCCAATCCCCCTCCTCCATTATAATTATTTTCTTATCCTCTTTCTCCATCATAGCACCTACTCCTTCTCCATTGTAATTCCTTTCTTATCCTCCTCTTCCTCCTCTATCATAACTCCTTTCTAATACTTTTCTCTTTCATATCTCCTAACTATTCTATCTTTATTCTTTCACTTGTTTTTTTGTTTTGTTTTTTTAGCTCTCGCTACTAATTTCTTTACCTTTTCTGAGTTTTCTGTCTACCTAACATTTTTTTCTCCCACCACCTCTTTCATCATAGTTTTTCTAATCCCCTACTCCTCTTCCTTCATTTTAGTTTCTTTCTTCTCATCTTCCTCCTCCAACACCCCACCTTTCTAACCCTCCTCATCTTCCTCCAACACCCCACCTTTCTAACCACCCCCCTCCTCCTCCCTCCAACACAACTCTAACCCCCCCCCCCCCCCCCCCTCCTCCTCCTCTAACCACCCTCCTCCTCCAACACAACACCTCTAACCCCCCCCCCCTCCCCCCTCCTCCTCCTCCTCCTCCTCCTCCTCCTCCTCCTCCTCCTCCTCCTCCTCCTCCTCCAACACAACACCTCTAACCACCCTCCTCTTCCTCCTTCACCACAACACCTTTCTAACCACCCCCCTCCTCCTCCTCTTCCTCCTTCAACACACCTCCGACAACAACACAACACCTCTAACCCCTCCTCCTCCTTCAGCCCAACTGGAGGAAGGAAAGACTAGAAAGTATAAATGATGCCACAAAAAGAAGGATGAATAGATGAAGAAAAGAAGATAGACAGGAATAGGCAAAGATAGATGGATGACAAGGATAGAAAAAAGCTTGAATGTAATGATATAAGGATAAGAAAACAGCAGTACTACCAACATGATGACAACCTTAGGCTAGAGTGCGGAGTCCTGCAGTTGGCGGGCCTGTCGAAAACTCTTATCACCAAAAACCTGAAGAATTAAACATACTTTTAAAACACTTCATAGTCTTTTCAGCTATTCTAATGCGTTTTCTCTCCTTCTTTCTCCTCCTTTAGCCCAACTGGAGGAAGCCCAAGGGTATTGACAACAGGGTGAGGAGGAGGTTCAAGGGCCAGTACCTCATGCCCAATGTCGGCTACGGCTCAGCCTCCAGAACCAAGCACATGCTGCCCAACGGCTTCCGCAAGATGCTCGTACATAACGTCAGGGTGCGTAAACCTTAATTTTTTGTCGTAGTTAAGTTATTCATTGATTTTGCTTTTTAATTGGGTTTTTATTTCATTATATTTTTTTACGTAAGGATTATATTTTTTATAGTTTTTATTTATTTATTTAGGTATTTATTTCATTGGGTTTTATTTCATTTTTTACGTAAGATCTAGTAAACCTTAATTTTTTGTTATTGCTAGTGTTATTATAGTAATTTATTTTGCTGTCATTTTTTATTTTTTTATTTTCCACCTTATTTCATTTGGGGGTTATTTTATTTTTAAAGTTATTTATGGATATTTTTATTACTAGGTTATTATTTGTTTACCTAGCTTTTTATATATATATATATATACGTAATGTCTAGATATTTTTTTTAGTCTTATTTATTTAGCTGTGTATTTGTTTTTAGTTTTTAGGTAAGATTGGATCTTTTTATCGATATTAGTGGTTGTTGTTTTTTTTTCCCGTAATGTCTACATATTTTTATTCATTTTTTCATTATTTTAGCTATTTATTTGAGTTTTTTTCGCACAAGGTTTTCTCCCAAATGAGTACAATGGCACAAAGCATGGAGCATATTATTATTAGTAGTAGTAGTAGTATAGGTAGTGTGTAGTAGTAGTAGTATAGGTAGTGTGTAATTCGTTATCTAATAGTTGCAAATTCAAGTAATTTTTTTCCAAGTAATTTTGGTATTCATTTCTGCAAAAAGATCTTATTTTCATTATTATTAGCAATATTATTTGTTTATAGTTATTTTCCCACTTATTGTGTCATTCCTTCATTTAAATCATCCACAATAAGTATTTATAACTTTTTTCCTAAATTTTGGATAAGTTCTATAAAAAGATGGATAGATAAATAGATGCAAGAATAAGGCACTGGATAAATGGCCTTTTGGAATGATAGGTGGACAGAAAATAACTAGGATCCAGATCAATGATACCACTAAAAAATAGATGAATAGACAAAGAAATGGAGATGCTAGATAGATATGATGGATACAGAAGAAATATGGAAGCACAAATTTAATTATACATATGAGGGGTTTATAAATAGCGGACTTTTTGTTACCTTTTCTCTCTTGGCCAGTCCTTAGTGATGCAAAAAAAAAAAGTATCTAGGTTTTTTAGCTTTGTCACAATAATTAATGTTACTTCCTCTATAAATAACAAATTATTCTTTATACAACTCATGCATGATACATAAGAAGAGTGGTAGTAAAGTAAGTCTTTCCGTATGCAATTTTAACGTATTTTTTTTAACTTATGAAAAACGAAGAAGGTAGTAAGTCCGTAGAAGAAGGGAACTCCGTAGTGTAAGGGTTAGCATACTCGGCCCACAACCGAGAAGTCCCGGGTTCGATCCCCGGGTGGAGCGAAGACAGACGGGCGGTCTTCTTAAAACCCGAGCCCCTGTCCACCCAGCAGTGAATGGGTACCGGGGGTTTGTGCCCCGCCTCCCAGGGTGATGGCTTCGGCCAACACTGAGGGGTGCCGTTGTTAAGGCTATACCCTAAACTCCATCGGATCGGATCGGAAGTGGTAGTAAAAAATGTATCAATTTAACCCCTTGATGTCCAGAATGTAATTTTCATTGTAATTTGGGTACCATTAACCAAGTCAAAATAGAAGTAAGTCTAGTAAGAAAAGAAGATAGACAGGAATAGGCAAAGATAAAGATTGATAGACAAGGGTAAAAAGCATGCATTTAATGCTGCTTGGATTAGGAAACGGCAGTACTACCAACATGATGACAACCTTAGGCTAGAGTGCGGAGTCCTGCAGTTGGCGGGCCTGTCGAAAACTCTTATCACCAAAAACCTGAAGAATATACGTACTTTTAATAAACGCTTAATTGACATATTTCAGTGATGCTAACTGGGTTTTCTCTCCCTCTCACACACGCACACGCCTACGAACACACAAACTCTCAGGAGCTGGAAGTTCTCATGATGCAAAACCGAACCTATTGCGGAGAAATCGCTCACGGAGTCTCGTCCAGAAAGCGGAAGGAGATTGTGGAGCGAGCCAACCAGCTATCCATCCGCCTCACCAACGGATCCGCCCGCCTGCGTACGGAGGAATCCACGTAAATGCGGAGTTTCGTCGTGTGCGGATGAAAGGAGAGCGCGAGAAAAAAATCCATGTAGCCTTTTTTTTGTGGTGACTAATTGAATAAAAATGAATGGTTTGGAAACAAGGCTATTTTATGTTTTATTTGTCTGTGTGAGAGAGGGGGGGTGAGTAAGTAAGTTTCCTTGAATTTTTCTGTATTACAAAGAGTATTTTATTGAAAGAAAATTAGGTGAGAGTGGGGAGGGGCTAGTGTTGCAATTCATTTCGTTTTTTTGGAACATTACAAAGTTATGAACCTTAGAAGTCACACTTGGTGCCTTAATTAATGGTACCAGTGTTAACATTGTAATAGAAAGATGCAGCAATTAGTTAGAAACCACTGATTATGAGACGAGGTGTTTTCTGCGGGGATCCTGATTGCAACCGAGAAATTTTCGGTTGCTCAAATTTTGATCCCTGTTCAACCATCCAGGGAAGATGATTGGCCCGACCCGCAATCATTTGTTGTTGTGACCGTTTGCAACCGAAAATTTTCCAATTGCAATCGAAAATCCCCCGCAGGAAATGCCTTAGGACTGAGTAAGTGAACATTTATGAACCGTTCTTCATAGCATATCACAAGTAATTCAGCACTTAAAAGATATTGAGTTATCTTGCAGGAAAGGAACAAGAGGAAGAGTTTCATTGATTGAAGCTGGGACAAATGCTAATCTGAAATAATCTAGGAAAATGCTTTGATTACGAATACTTCAAAACGGCTATGAACCAGCCATTTAGTTTTGAGAGATACAAGGAAGAATTTAATATTATCTAGAAGGCATTAATTGTAGCTTATGTGAGATGTTAAATATGGTATTGTTTAGTAAGGAAAAGCTTTAATTACGAATACAAAAAAGTTCTGTAAACTAACTATTTAGAAGTGAGATTCAGAGAAGTATTGAAACTATCTAGAAGTCTAATATCAATTGAGGTTTCTGTGACATGTTAAATCTGGTATTGTAAGTAAGGAAAAGACACTACTTTATTGATACTCCAATTCACTATGAACCAAACATTTAATAATAACATAAGAAAATAAGGAAGCTACAATTTAGAAGAGAGATTGATGAAAAATGAGTGTGTGTCATTATAAATAGTTATTGCAGAGTTTAGCGTGAGGGGAAAAATAGTTATTGCAGAGTTTAGCGTGAGGGGAAAAATAGTTATTGCAGAGTTTAGCGTGAGGGGAAAAATAGTTATTGCAGAGTTTAGCGTGAGGGGAAAAAATAGTTATTGCAGAGTTTAGCGTGAGGGGAAAAATAGTTATTGCAGAGTTTAGCGTGAGGGGAAAAATAGTTATTGCAGAGTTTAGCGTGAGGGGAAAAAGTTATTGCAGAGTTTAGCGTGAGGGGAAAAATAGTTATAGCATTGTTTAGCGTGAGGGGAAAAAATAGTTATTGCAGAGTTTAGCGTGAGGGGAAAAATAGTTATTGCAGAGTTTAGCGTGAGGGGAAAAATAGTTATTGCAGAGTTTAGCGTGAGGGGAAAAATAGTTATTGCAGAGTTTAGCGTGAGGGGAAAAATAGTTTAGCATTGTTTAGCGTGAGGGGAAAAAATAGTTATTGCAGAGTTTAGCGTGAGGGGAAAAATAGTTATAGCATTGTTTGCGTGAGGGAAAATAGTTATTGCAGATTAGCGTGAGGGGAAAAATAGTTATTGCAGAGTTTAGCGTGGGGAAAAATAGTTATTGCAGAGTTTAGCGTGAGGGGAAAAATAGTTATAGCATTGTTTAGCGTGAGGGGAAAAAATAGTTATTGCAGAGTTTAGCGTGAGGGGAAAATAGTTATTGCAGAGTTTAGCGTGAGGGGAAAAATAGTTATTGCAGAGTTTAGCGTGAGGGGAAAAATAGTTATTGCAGAGTTTAGCGTGAGGGGAAAAATAGTTATTGCAGAGTTTAGCGTGAGGGGAAAAATAGTTATTGCAGAGTTTAGCGTGAGGGGAAAAATAGTTATTGCAGAGTTTAGCGTGAGGGGAAAAATAGTTATTGCAGAGTTTAGCGTGAGGGGAAAAATAGTTATTGCAGAGTTTAGCGTGAGGGGAAAATAGTTATTGCATTGTTTAGCGTGAGGGGAAAAATAGTTATTGCAGAGTTTAGCGTGAGGGGAAAAATAGTTATAGCATTGGTTTAGCGTGAGGGGAAAAATAGTTATTGCAGAGTTTAGCGTGAGGGGAAAAATAGTTATTGCAGAGTTTTAGCGTGGGGAAAAATAGTTATTGCAGAGTTTAGCGTGAGGGGAAAAATAGTTATAGCATTGTTTAGCGTGAGGGGAAAAAATAGTTATTGCAGAGTTTAGCGTGAGGGGAAAAATAGTTATTGCAGAGTTTAGCGTGAGGGGAAAAATAGTTATTGCAGAGTTTAGCGTGAGGGGAAAAATAGTTATAGCATTGTTTAGCGTGAGGGGAAAAATAGTTATGCGAGTTTAGCGTGAGGGGAAAAATAGTTATTGCAGAGTTTAGCGTGAGGGGAAAAATAGTTATTGTAGAGTTTGGCGTGAGGGGAAAAATAGTTATTGCAGAGTTTAGCGTGAGGGGAAAAATAGTTATTGTAGAGTTTGGCGTGAGGGGAAAAATAGTTATAGCATTGTTTAGCGTGAGGGGAAAAAATAGTTATTGCAGTTTAGCGTGAGGGGAAAAATAGTTATTGCAGAGTTTAGCGTGAGGGGAAAAATAGTTATTGCAGAGTTTACCGTGAGGGGAAAAATAGTTATAGCATGTTTAGCGTGAGGGGAAAAAATAGTTATTGCAGAGTTTAGCGTGAGGGGAAAAATAGTTATTGCGAGTTTAGCGTGAGGGGAAAAATAGTTATAGCATTGTTTAGCGTGAGGGGAAAAATAGTTATTGCAGAGTTTAGCGTGAGGGGAAAAAAATAGTTATTGCAGAGTTTAGCGTGAGGGGAAAAAATAGTTATTGCAAGTTTAGCGTGAGGGGAAAAAATAGTTATTGCAGAGTTTAGCGTGAGGGGAAAAAATAGTTATTGCAGTTTAGCGTGAGGGGAAAAAATAGTTATTGCAGTTTAGCGTGAGGGGAAAAAATAGTTATTGCAGTTTAGCGTGAGGGGAAAAAATAGTTATTGCAGAGTTTAGCGTGAGGGGAAAAATAGTTATTGCAGAGTTTAGCGTGAGGGAAAAAAATAGTTATTGCAGTTTAGCGTGAGGGGAAAAATTAGTTATTGCAGTTTAGCGTGAGGGAAAAAAATAGTTATTGCAGTTTAGCGTGAGGGAAAAAAGTTATTGCAGAGTTTAGCGTGAGGGGAAAATAGTAGTGCATAGTTAGCGTGAGGGGAAAAATAGTTATTGCAGAGTTTAGCGTGAGGGAAAAATAGTTATTTCAGTTTAGCGTGAGGGGAAAAAATGTTATTGCAGAGTTTAGCGTGAGGGGAAAAAAAGTTATTGCAGAGTTTAGCGTGAGGGGAAAAATAGTTATTGCAGAGTTTAGCGTGAGGGGAAAAAATAGTTATTGCATAGTTTAGCGTGAGAGGAAAAAAGTTATTGCAGAGTTTAGCGTGAGGGGAAAAAAGTTATTGCAGAGTTTAGCGTGAGGGGAAAAAATAGCACTGAAAATACTGGTGATATATCTATTAGTATTTGAAGTTAATATAAAAATGTTGGGTATGATAATATGTAATAATAATGATAATAGGCAGATGCTGGGAGCTTGTTAGTTGAGATAGCATGTTTTGCAAGAGTTAGCAAGTTTTGGCATGAAAATATGCTTACGAATAAATAGCTTTTTATGCAATCTGAATGGAGGTATATCTTAGGTAGGAAAGAGGAATATACTACTACAATATTATAATTTTTCTATCTGCAGAATCTGTATGGGGGGTTTCGGTTTTTTCGCCCACAAGTCATTTCGCCCGAATCTAGAGTAATTTTGACCACATGAAAGAGTCACGAGTCAGTTCATCCACAAGTCACTTCGCCCAAATCAAGAGTTTTTTTCGACCACATGAAAGAGTCAGTTCGTCCGCAAGTCATTTCGCCCACATGTAAGAGTCAGTTCACCCACAAGTCATTTCGTCCAAATCAAGACATGAAAGAGTCAGTTCATCCACAAGTCACTTCGTCCAAATGAAGAGTTATTTCGACCACATGAAAGAGTCAGTTCACCCACAAGTCATTTCGCCCAAACCTAGAGGTATTTTGACCCTCTTCATATCACAGCTGTACCTTAATGTGGACGAAATGACTTCAGCGTGTGGGTAGAAATGACCTTTTGGTGTGGGCGAAATGACTGAATACTACATGGGGAAAACATTTTGAAATAAGTATTAATCTCTCTCTTTCTCTCTCTCTCTCTCTCTCTCTCTTTTGTAGTTGAATGATACGAAAATGAGCTGCATGAAGGCAAATCCATTCTATTTATCTACGTATCTATCCATTAATATATATAACAAATTCCTAGAAAAAGAAAAGAAAAAAAAGGTCTCGCGTCCACAACTCAAGTTTAAGTTCAGTCCCAAACAAGTTCTCCAAAAAGTCAAGATTTGCCTGTGAACTTTGTGTTTTTTCTAGGCATTACGTGGTGATAGGGGCGTGGCACGTGTCCCAGACGAGGCATGGTGACTCACGACCATATATTCTACCATTGAGGACAAGTGGTGGCGTGTGAGGACCTTTAAATAATGGAAAGTAAGTAAAAAAGCATTCGTTCAGGCGGGAATGGCGGGAAATATTGCATTGTTTTTGTGTATTTGTGTGACTATAACTTGCCTATGGACTATTTTTAGGTGTTTAGAATAAGCTATGTGGTATTATACTAACTGTGTGTGATTATGGAATGGGTTGGACATGCCATATGCTAGAAATAGTTTAGAATTCACGGCCGCTGCAAAAGATACGTTGTTTAAGATACGGCGTGTGTAGCCTATATATTATGTAGTCATTTCCACCCTTATTATTTGCTCATTCAGTATATTTTCGAACAGCTGCACCTTTTTTTTCGTTTGTCTCATAGTTTTAAGAGTTATTTAAGATATGTGATTTGGTATAAATGGACGAGAACTGCGCGGGGCTAATACAGTATTTAGAACATGACTGTGTGTGGATTCAAGTATGTTTTCACCTTTCTACTGTTTCTACAGGTCAGAACGAGTGTGCAAGTAACAATGAAAGGTTGTGCAAATATAAACATTTTCATAGGCTAGGTTAGGTTAGTTTGATGGTTAGGTTAGGATAGGTTAGTTTGAGAGATAGGTTAGTTTGGGAGATAGGTTAGGTTAGTTTAATGGGATCACCTGAAGATCCGTCACCCCAGAGTTTGGCAGGGTGACGGTTCTTCAGGTGGGATATCCTGGGGTGACGGATCTTCAGGTGGGGTCAAGACTTTAACTGACTTCACTTTCCAAATGAGGTCAGGTCAAATGGGTAAAAGGGAGGAGTCAGGACCCTCCAGTCAGGTAGGAGGACTATATAAAAATAAGTTGACTGCAAAATATAAGTCATAGGAGTCAGTGGACCCTGGCACGCAATACCTTCTAAACTAGCGTCCTACCACTGTTGTGTGATGATTCCACTAAAGTTATTCGGTGGCTTCAACAAAACAGACTTTTAAAGCGTGAAGTTAAGTGTGATACTTGTGATAACTGGATGAATTTGACAAAATACTCCAGATCGAAGGATGGTTTTCTGTGGAAATGCCAAACAAAAGACAGCCTGAAGTATACAAATCCACTAAGTCTATAAGAATTGGATCTTTTTTTGCCCGTTCTCGAATTTCAGAAGATGCATTTCTCCAAGATGCATAATACAAAGTTGTTTGTTATTTGTTATCATCATTTTATAAACTACATTCACTGTGGGCTGGGGTGACGGTTCTTCAGGTGGGAAATCCTGGGGTGACGGTTCTTCAGGTGGACATTCTGGGGTGACGGATCTTCAGGTGATCCATTTAATATTTAGGTTAGGATAGGTTAGTTTGATGGTATGGTTAGGTTAGTTTAATGTTTAGGTTAGGATAGGTTAGTTTAATGGTTGATTAGGTTATTACCTATTTGATGCTTTTACAAATGGAGTGTTTTTTCCCGTCATAACGTTTAAAAAGTGTATTACGTATTAGAAATTTGTCATCACTTTTTCGAATTGCAAAAAACACTTTTTGAGGTTTGCACAGGGAAAAAAACTTTCTCCATTAGGAAAAGCATCACATACCTTACCTTTGATACCTTTGAAGAATTCCGTCAGTTATCCACGCAGCTGAGATGGATCTCCACTGTAACCAGACAAACTCTCCTCATATTAAGCGAAAAAAATCAAATTTGTCTGAAAATCTTGCAACAGTCATAAACTCAATGTTTACCCTGCGCCGTCAGTTTCTGAGACTGCCAAATTTTACCTAACCTGAAATTGGTGCTTTTTCAGATGGAGATATTTTTATTTTTCCGGAAACTGGTTTAAAAGTATTTTTTTTTTTTAAATCACCAAATCTTAGGGTCGCCGTTTCCATTGCTAACAATGTACGTCCATCAGAGAAAGCACTAACACTTGGCCACGAAATAATAGTCAGTGTCTCAGAAAGCAGAAAGTGACGCAATTGTACAAAACAAGTGTGCCTTGCATTCGCCAGCCGCTGAGTGGTCCACTCTGCCGGGAGCATTATGAACCTAACCTAACCTCCTATAGGGGGGGGGGCTCTGGAAGGGGAGGGTGTGTCTGTATGCGCTATTAGACAACTATATAATTTCAATATGTATATAAGTTTTAAAGGCTATGCAGAAGTGGATTAATACTGCACAGTATACTGAACAAAGAATCAGGGGCGTATTTAGGATCTTGAAACATTGGGGGCTTAGCCCAGCCAAGAGATTTAAAATTTTAAAGGAAAATTTTCAATTTATTATAGTGTATAATGACTATAAGATGTGAGACACTGTGCTCTACCAAAAGGCGCCGGTCATTTGCTTAGGATAACTTTCAAAACATGAAATTAAAATAAAATTAAGACAATCTGAGTTGGGGAACTTCGTTATTATTTTTATTTCATCGGTAGGAGTAAAACCCTAAGAAAAAGAGAACTTTGGCGTGATGAAGCAGTCCTATAGATTGTATATTGCCAATGCTTTGTTCAATACTGAAATCTGACCAACCTCGGTACGCCTTATAACTACTTTATTTTTATTTTTACATCACAAAGGACTGGCCAAGGACACAAAAATGCACTTCGATAAAAATGCAATTAGAAAAAAAATGCACTTCGTAAAAATGCAATTAGAAAAAAATGCACCTCAAAAAAATGCAATTAGAAAAAAATGCACTGTGAAAAAAATGCACTTTGAAAAATTGCACTTCTGTTAACTCTGTGTCTTGTCCATCTGATATTCTCTTCTTCACCTCTCCAAAAAGTCTTTTGGTGTCTCCTCTGTCATGCACTCCTCATCTCCTCTGTCCTCTCACCTCTCTCATGTCCTGCTCAGAAAAAGGATGCCATCAAGCATACACTAAGCAACATCTAACCAAATATCTAGTTTTTTACTATAATTTTATGTTGGCCCCAGTCAGAGCTTATCTTATTTTTGTGAGAAAAAAATATAATAATATATATATATATATATATATATATATATATATATATATATATATATATATATATATATATAAAGGTATTTGAGATCCGGGGCTATTTATAAAACATTGGGGGCTACACCACCCCATGCCCAGGCCTAACTACGCCCCTGCAAAGAATAATACAGAAAACGTAATTGTTAACGGCGGTAGCGAGCGCGCAGTTCTCCTCTACTTATAATAATTTAAGATAAGTTTGTATTGGCAAAAAATGTAATAAGAATTACAAAAAGTTTGTATTGACAAAAATTGTCACAATAAGAATTTTAAAAGTTTGTATTGACAAAAATTGTCGTAATAAGAATTTTTAAAAAGTTTGTATTGACAAAAATTGTCATAATAAGAATTTTAAAAGTTTGTATTGACAAAAATTGTCATAATAAGAATTTAAAAAAAGTTTGTATTGACAAAAAATGTCACAATAAGAATTTAAAAAGTTTGTATTGACAAAAATTGTCGTAATAAGAATTTTAAAAAGTTTGTATTGACAAAAATTGTCGTAATAAGAATTTTAAAAAGTTTGTATTGACAAAAATTGTCGTAATAAGAATTTTAAAAAGTTTGTATTGACAAAAATTGTCGTAATAAGAATTTTAAAAAGTTTGTATTGACAAAAATTGTCGTAATAAGAATTTTTAAAAAGTTTGTATTGACAAAAATTGTCACAATAAGAATTATAAAAGTTTGTATTGACAAAAATTGTCGTAATAAGAATTTTAAAAAAGTTTGTATTGACAAAAATTGTCATAATAAGAATTTTAAAAGTTTGTACTGACAAAAATTGTCACAATAAGAATTTTAAAAGTTTGTATTGACAAAAATTGTCATAATAAGAATTTAAAAAAAGTTTGTATTGACAAAAAATGTCACAATAAGAATTTAAAAAGTTTGTATTGACAAAAATTGTCGTAATAAGAATTTAAAAAAAGTTTGTATTGACAAAAAATGTCATAATAAGAATTTTAAAAGTTTGTATTGACAAAAAATGTCATAATAAGAATTTTTTTAAGTTTGTATTGACAAAAAATGTTATAAGAATTTTTTTAAGTTTGTATTGACAAAAAATGTCATAATAAGAATTTTTTTAAGTTTGTATTGACAAAAAATGTCATAATAACCGATTTGACTAGAATTCCAGTCAAACTAGAAAATGTTTAATGTTATGGTTTCATAAATTTTACAGGGTTTTGAAAATTATAGAACATGCTTTTCTATACATCTGTGGTCCAGGAAAACATATATTATATAGAATATAGAGATATATACATATATAATACATATGATATATAATACATATATAGAAAGTTCTGCTCTCTAAGAACCACATCATTTGATTATCATTAATTAATATGAGTTTTGTTTTATAATTTCAGCAGCTTTTATAGAATTAGTGAATGACAGAACGTGTTATCCTTTACACATGTGACTCATAGGTGATTAACTATGTGGTGTACTGAGCCCAGGAACCTCATAGCCTCATATCCACCTCATAACTCCTCCACCGATATGACTCATAGGTGATTAACTATGTGGTGTACTGAGCCCAGGAACCTCATAGCCTCATATCCACCTCATAACTCCTCCACCAATATGACTCATAGGTGATTAACTATGTAGTGTACTGAGCCCAGGAACTTCGCATCCACCTCATCACTTTGAACACTAACTACCTGAAATCATCTATCTTGTAAGCCATCTGTATGATTACTAACTGTTTAAATAATAATATAAATAAATAAATCATTCCTCCACAGCCATGACTCATAAATGATTAAATATGTGCTGTTCTAAACTCAGGAATCTCATAATCTCACATCCACCTCATTACCCTCATCCACCTCCACCTAATAATCCTCATTACTCATCCACAGCCAATACTCATAGATGATTAAATATGTGGTGCTCTAAACTCAAGGAATTCTCATAACCTCACATCCACCTCATTACCCTCATCCACCTCCACCTCATAACCCTCATTACTCCTCCACAGAGATGCCGAGGTCCTTACTGCCTTAACTCATCTACCTTTTAAGCCATCTGTATAATTACTAACCATTTAAATTACAAAATAATAAATATATAAATCATTCCTCCACAGCCATGACGAGATCCGAGACCGAGATGCCGAGTTCCGAAGCCGAGATGCCGAGTTCCGAAGCCGATCCCGTGGTGTACGAAGTGGTCTCGGGCGGGACGAAGCGCGGCAAACCCAAGCTGGTGGATTCCCTGGGTTACACCTACACTCAGAAGACCCTTAAGGGAACCAAGGGCGTCATCTACTGGATATGCTGCGTGCGTACCAAAGAACAAGCTTGCCGGGCATCGGTCAGAGAGCGAGACGGCGAATTTTATGCCGGCAAACACCCGCACTGTCACCCGGCTAAACCAGGCGCGGACATATCGACTGAGATAGCCGCGGAGGTTAAAAGACGAGGGATGGTCGAGGTGGATAAGTCGGCCAAGCAGATTGTTAAAGAGGTTCTGGAGGAGCAGATACAGGCAGGACACCCGGCTGACATCCTGCCGAAGAAAGACTATTTGGTGAGGCGTGTGAATCGTGCGAGGCGGTCGTTTCTTGCTGATGGCACGTGTCCGGATGTCGTCAAGGGCAGACCGAGGGCGAGACGAGTGAAAAAGTCGAAAGAAAAAGTTGAACTAGCCGCTACAGTCCCCTATGAATCTGATTTTGGCTGTATGAAGAAGGCAGAGGAGGGTGACTATGGCTGCATGAATGAGGACGAGGAGGAGGAGGACGTTGAATTTGGGTACATGAAGGAGGAGGAGGAAGAGGAGGAGGAGGGTATGACGTCCGCAATACCCTTCGTCCACCCTCCCGTGAAGCAGAGATTGATGATGACTATGATGAGTATGCGAGAGAGGAGAGCTATGAACGCATCCCCTCACCCACCCACTCACCCGTCCCCACACCCGCCACCGCATCCGTCACCTACCACATACTAAACAACGGCACACAGAAGGGACATCCGCAGCTCCTCGACTCCCGCGGGCACACGTACACCCTCCAACGACAAGGGAAGGGTCGAACCAACTGGAGGTGTAGCGTTCGCAGCAGGACGGTGACATGCCACGCCGCGGTTTCACAGAGCGGTTACCGATTCACCCCCGGCACCCACCAGCACTGTCACCCGAGCCGACCTAAAACGTGGCTTAAGTACACGGAAACGGATGACGGTCTGAAAGCTGGACAGTACGGAGAGACGGATTATAACAGTGTGGAAACGGATGACAACAGTGTGAAATCCGAACAGTACGGAGAGATGGATGACAGCAGAACGGAGGACAACAGTGTGAGATCCGAACAGTACGCTGAAACGGATGAGAATAGCGTGAAACCCGAGGCCATAGAAGTGAAAGTGGAGGTGATGGATGACGACGGCGAGACGGATGAAACGGATGAATTTACACAAGACGACCCACTAGAACCTCATCCGACGGAACACTTCTTACTGGGACACTTCAGGAATCTACGGCCTATATTTGACTTCAATACGGATGCGCAGTTAATCCCGAACGGTTTCCTACGGTCTGATGTCTGCCTGAACGACGCCCGACACTTCCTCCTCCTGACGGCCCAGCAAGTGGCGCTCCTCGGTCGCGTGAAGACTGTTTACATCGACAAGACTTACCAGATTGTACGGAAACCCTTCCAGCAGATCCTGTCCATCCATGCTTTTGTGAAGGGGAGCAGAGGTGAGGGAGGAGATGAGAGAGAGACAGACAGACAGACAGACAGACAGACAGACAGACAGACAGACAGACAGACAGAGGGGAAGGGAGAGAGAGAGAGAAGGGGGGGGAGGGAGAGAGACATTTAACTATCAATTTTCTGTTCTGGTTTCTTTCCATAGATGCAAAAGTATCTCATAAATTTCCCTACACTCTCCTTTGTCTTATTTCCATAGACAGAGCCTCCTAATAGCACTCCAAACACTCCTTTTCCTTCCCGCCATACATGTAAAACTAACTGTCAATTATATTTTTCTTAACCCCTTCACGCCCAGAACGTAATTTCCATTGTAATTTGGGTACTATTAGACGATTTTTAGTTAATATAAGCAATGTTTTATAGCTATGACCTGTTTAGTATCCTTGTCCACTAACTCATTTGGTATATTCAGTGACTTTTCGTAGTTTTATGGCTAACAACAGACATTTTTTATATCAAAGGAAAGGTCTGGGTGTGAAGGGAGAGAGAGAGAGAGAGAGAGAGGTTAAGGCTAAAATGTAACACTATGAACTTTCAGGGTGTGGTTCCTTCTCTCTATTAATATAAAAGTATCTCATAAATTTCCACACACACTCCTTTTCCTCCTCTCCATACCTGTAAAAATGTCTTGTTATCATTTTATTTTTTGTAAGCTTAAATTGACACATCAATTTTAAAGTTGTCTGGCACATTCCCCTTTTTGGCATTAAATCAATCAATAAATCAATTTTAAAGTATCATCATTATTTTCTGAAGGCTAAATTTAACACTATCAACTTCCAGGGTTGGGTTGTCGCCTCGTGCCTCTCGCCTTCGTCCTGATGTCGCGGCGGCGTCGGCGAGACTACGTCGCTGTGTTACGACAAGTCAACCTCGCCGTGCCCACCTTCCGTCTGGGCGTGCGGGAAGCCGTCATGGACTTTGACATACCGCTATGGCAGGCGATCAAAGAAGTGTACATGAATGATCAGGTGGTGTGTCGTGGCTGTTACTACCACTGGACCAGAGCCGTATGGGAGAAATGCCTCGACTACCAGATAGATGTGCCGTATCAAACAGACGGCTATGTGAAAGAGGTCGTCGATAGGTTAATGTCGTTGCCGTTACTGCCTGCGGAACATATCGAAAACGTGTTCATCGAGCTGCAAGAGATAGCGGAGATTAAACCGAGCTTGACCCGGCTTTTTAGGGACGTAGAAGCGACGTGGATTCTCGGTTTCTTCACCGTCGTGGATTGGTCGTCTTTCCGTAATCCGATCAGACTAGACTCTGATGTGGAGGGATGGATCAGGCGGATCAGCAGCGAGACCAACGATCCGTCTCTTCCGTTCCAGGAGGTCGCGGTGATGCTGTTCCGCCTGAGTCAGGTCGTGGGAGGTCAGATGAAGGTCGCGGAGAGGTCATGGGTCATTAAGGAGCAGGGGAAGAGGTTTGAGAGACTGTATGACCACTGGCAGGCTTATGAGGACAGTAGGTTGAATGTGAGTGAGTTTTTGAGTGCGTGTGGTGAGCTGAAAGGAATATTGTGGTGGTAGCGTGTGTGTGTGTGTGTGTGTGTGTGTGTGTGTGTGTGTGTGTGTGTGTCTGTCAGTGAGTGTGTGTGTGTGTGTGTGTGTGAAATAAGGAAAAAGAGGAGGAGGAGGAGGTGGAGGAAGAAATGGAGAGGAAAGATAATAGGGAAAGAGAGAGAAGGAAAAGAAGATGAAGGAAGAATAGTGTGAGGAGGAGGAGGAGGAAGAAGAAGAAGAAGAAGAAGAAGAAGGTAGGGGGAAGGAGGATGTGTGTGTGTGCCTGTGTCTGTGTGTGTGTGTGTGGAGGCAGTGTGTTGAAGAGGTTGAGGCAATGGATAGAGATAGTTGGAAGTGTATCATCAGCCGTCTAACCCCATAAGACACTACGGGAAAACCTGACGTTAAACAGAATGATGGTGGTGGTGTGTATGTATGTATGTGTGTGTGTGTGTGTGTGTGTGTAGTGTGTGTGTGTGTGTGAAGAGTGTGTGTGTATGTGTGTGAGAAGAGTGTGTGTGAAGAGTGTGTGTGTGTATATATTAAGAATGATGAGAAAAAGATACTGAGATAATTATAATGTGTGTATGTATGTCTGTACAATTCATGTATATTTTACGATTTAAGAATGAGTGAGTGATTATTATTATTATTTTTTTTTTTTTTAATAGATATAACTTTGTATCAGATTTAGTGATTTGTAGACGAGGATAATAAGATGAAAATTACTTGTTCCTGAGACTTTATTTTGGAGTAATGCCTGTACACCCACACACACACAGTCACACACACACCCACACAGTCACACACACACACACACACACACGCACATACACACACACATACACACATACACACACACACACCACACACACATACACCTGTCAAGAGTAATTAGTCGGCATTTCAGGTAAGATATTTTGCAATTTATCCTGAAATTTGCATGTTTCATAATTCAGTTTTATATCATTTTTTTTCCTCATTCATTTTCTGTTTATAAATGTGTAAAGTTTTTTTTATGTATTTTTTGCTTCAACTTTTTGTTCGCATGTTCTCATGTTCATATTCTCATTTTATTCTCACTCTCAAAATCATGTTCTTGTAATAGTTATGTAGTGAATAATTTTATATATTTATTTATATCTAAACTTTTATTCTATACTTTTCTGTCTGTCTCCTATTGCCATGTCACGCTCCTCCCCAACCCTCTGCACACCCTGGCAAGTTCCTCTCACTGTCCAACATGTCCTAATATCCTGCCCCCATCTTACTCCTGCCCGTTCCAGTTCCTTCCCTCATTTGTCCTCCCTTTCCCGACCTCCCTGTCTTGCGGACACTCCCGGAATCCCCCTCCTTCTCCCTGGACAATGTAACCTCCTTCCTCCAACACATCCACATCCTACATCTGATCTAACCATCCTGCTGTAACATTCCGTTCTTTCCCCTTCCCTCATCGTTTCACTATTATTCTTTAACCCTGACCCTTTATATGCTTTGCCATAGTGCCATAGGACCTCTCATGTCTGGCACATTCACCTTTTTAGGCATTAAATCAATCAATCTCATATTCATATTCTCATTTTATTCTCTTACTCTCACAATCATGTTCTTGTAATAGTTATGTAGTTAATAATTTTATGTATTTATTTATGTTTAAACTTTTAAATTCTATACTTTTCTGTCTGTCTCCTATTGCCAAACTTTACAACCCAAGATTCTGTTTATTTCTCTTCATATCATTTTTATATACTTACATATTATTTATTTTGTTACTTGGCTTGTACACACACACACACACACACACACACTCTCTCTCTCTCTCTCTCTCTCTCTCTCTCTCTCTCTCTCTCTCTCTCTCTCTCTCTCTCTCTCTCTCTCTCTCATTAAAGGTATTCAATGTAAAAACAAAATCATATATTCTTGGACTTTTCCACAACAACAAGAATATAAACTATTGAAAAATAAACAAACCATGCTGGGTTGATCTCTATATACATAATGTGTATCTTGCTCGTAAAGAAGATAATAAGATCAGGCCAAACAGTTAACTTGCTCCATCTTACAACCCTAAGATTCAATTAATTTCTCCTAATAAATATACTTACATATCTATTTATATTTTTACTTGGTTTGTACTCTCTCTCTCTCTCTCTCTCTCTTGTGTCTCTCTCTCTCTCTCTCTCTCTCTCTCTCTGTGTATGTCTGTCTTTGTGTCTCTCTCTCTCTCTCTCTCTCTTTGTGTCTGTCTCTCTGTCTCTCTCTTTACAAGTTCTCTCTCTCTCTCTGTCTCTCTCTCTCTTTGTGTCTGTGTCTCTCTCTCTCTTTGTGTGTCTGTGTCTCTCTCTCTCTCTCTCTCTCTCTCTCTCTCTCTCTCAAATATTCCAACATAATATTATAGTAATTCATGAAAGACTATTTATATCACACACAGCAGGAAAGAGGTTATTTTGTTATGTAAATTATGACATCGCTTTATTGGAGGTTATATTACTTGACTATACATTCTATTGACATTATTTTCTGCCTTCATATTTTCTTACTTAATTTCTTTCTCTATCTATCTTTTATTATCCCTTGCTACCTCTCTCTCTCTCTCTCTCTCTCTCTCTTATTAGTCCATCTGTTTAATTCTGTCCATATATATACAAACATCTCTTATTTTTACCGAGATGTAATAACCTTAACCTCGGCGCCTTTCTTCCATCACAGGGTTTTACATAAGAGCATAAGGAAGCTACAAGAGGCCGGGAGACATAAGAACATAAGGAAGCTACAAGAGGCCGGGAGACATAAGAACATAAGGAAGCTACAAGAGGCCGGGAGACATAAGAACATAAGGAAGCTACAAGAGGCCGGGAGACCTACACGTGGTAGTTCCTGCTTTTGCCATAGTGGTCGTGGGTTGCCGGAGGTTGTGAGGTGAGAGGAGAGAAGAAAAGAAGAAGACGAAGGAGGAAGAGGAGGAGGGAGAAGAGAAGACGACGAAGGAGGAAGAGGAGAGAAAAGAAGAAGACTAAGGAGGAAGAGGAGAGAAGAAGACGAAGGAGGAAGAGGAGGAGAGAAGAGAAGAGAAGAGAAGAAAAGAAGACGAAGGAGGAAGAGGAGGAGAGAAGAAGACGAAGGAGGAAGAGGAGAGAAGAAGACGAAGGAGGAAGAGGAGAGAAGAAGACGAAGGAGGAAGAAGAGGAGGAAGTGCTTTACTCATAGCGGGACTGGAAATTGTGAGTATGAGTGTGTTTGGTTTTTCTCTCTTTCTTGTTCACTTAATTATTGTTTGGATAGTGAGTTTTGTGTGTGCTTCTCTCTCTCTCTCTCTCTCATTACTTTGTCTCGTCTTGTCACGTAAATTTAATTGTCTAAATCTATATTGTTGTTTTTTAGTTCATTTAATCTAGGAAGCTCAGTGCCCTAGAAGTATGTGTCTGTGTTTGTTTGTCTCTCGTGTTCACTTTGTATTGTCACGTAATTTAATGGTCTAAGTCTACGTTATTTTTATTTATTTTAATCAGTGGTCATTTTAACGTGAGAAAGTGAGGAGATGGGATTGACAGGCACAGGAGGAAGGTGGTGTGTTGTCCTGGTGTGCTGCAAACAGGACAAAATGGATAAATGTAAAGTAATAATATTCTGTTTTACTTTGATTATAATTTTAATTTTTCCGTGACAGAATACTTGATCCTATTTCTTTCTTAAGTTTTTTCGTGACTGAACTAATCTTTTCTCAGTTTTTTGTGACTGAATTTTTCGCCTTTGCATAAAAAAAATTTAATTATTTTATTACGGAAAAAATTGTCAATAATTATAATTGACATAAAACGGTAAATTTTCACCTTTTTGAAGATTGGCTTAGTAACTAAACTATGATGAACAAAATTAATCAGACGTTACTGCCTTCTTTATTTATTTTACTATTTACATATGTGCCTATAGCGCCTGTAGGCAGTGGTGACCCAGGGCTCGGATGGTAGGCTCTGGAGGTTCACTTGAGGGCTGTGATGGTTGGTCCTCGCCCGTGGTGGCGCAGGCAGGATTGTTATAGTGACGCCTGTGATTAGAGGCTCATGCCGCCCCCCTGTGTCCTCCAATGCACTCGCAATCGAAGGTAGAGTTGATGGGCAGCATGTGGGTGTTCTTAGGCCACTCAACGGTGCAGAAAGGTTTTGGGTTTCTTCGAGGATCGAACTCAGGTCACCGAGAACGCCAGTCGGAGACGCTAACCACTCCGCTACCGCCTCCCCAACACCTACACCATTTGGGTGAAGGTTAGTTCATATGAGAAAAGAAAAAAAATCTAAATGTTGACTTATCTCTCTGTTGACTTATCTCTCTATGTAAGAATCAAGTTTGAAGTTCATGCTGAGAAAACATTAATTAATCCAACCCCACAGGAAGCATAATACACCACCACCACCACCACTATTATATTGGAATTCTATATCTAAAAAGAAACACTCTAATATCATTCTTTCTTTTTATTTAATCAAGAAATATGAAGTGATCTCAGTCTTGAGTTTGTGTATCAGTCTTTGGTCATTAACAGCCACTGAGAGGACAAGGAACAATCTCACCTGGTTATACACAGTGAGAACGGAATGTCACGTAAGGAAAAAAAAATACATGGAGAAGAGTAGAGATAGAGAGAGAGGCATAAAGCACGGTCCCACTGTGAGGTTCAAGATTGTGTGTGAGAGAGAGATTGATTTAATGCCTAGAAGGTAATGTGCCAGACATGAGAGGTCCTATGGCACTATGGCAAAGCATATAAAGGGTCAGGGTTAAAGAATAATAGTGAAACGATGAGGGAAGGGGAAAGAACGGAATGTTACAGCAGGATGGTTAGATCAGATGTAGGGTGTGGATTTGTTGGAGGAAGGAGGTTAAACAGGGGGTTGAGTAAGGAAAGTTTCTTGGAGGCAGATAACTTGCAGTTCATAGCAGGAAATCAGGAGACGAAGGTCTTGTCTGTGGGAGCGGAAGCCGCGAATGTTCCATTGGAGAACAGACATTGTGTAGAGGTCAACGGGTGATGAGGGTTGGAATGGTAGCGGCAGTAGAGGGGTCAGGAGGTTCAGGGGCGTCAGTCAGTGGTTCAGTAGGGTTCGGGGTATGGGACGTAGTAGGTGAAGGACAGTTAGTAGGGTCAGGGGGGTGAGAGAAAAGGAAAGAAAGAAAAGTTAAGCTTAAAAAAATAGTGACAGGCAGAGAGTAAAGTAGAGAAAGAAATGTAGAGTTTAGCTTAAAAAAATAGTGAGTTTGAGAGTGTGTGTAACCGCATACTGGGTCCCAGTATCAGGTTACGAGGCCACGGCAACCCACTTTGTGCTAAGACGGATTGACGAGGTAAAAACACGATGACGTGGTCCCGACTTTTATGGTAACGTGGGCTGGTGACGTGGCGTGATTATTTTTATTGTTGCGTCAGTTAGCCTGGACAAGTGACGTGGCAGTGTCATGGCTCTGACGAGGCATTAACGTCGCTGGCGTGGCGATCAGGCTGACGTGAGTTGATGTGAAAAAATTCCGGCGTCAACCAGTGTCAGGCAATTTTCTGACGTGGACCCGTAACCTCAAAGTGGGAGCCGGGCTTAAAGGCTGTGGGGTGTGACTGTGGGTTCGTCAATATTCTGTGGGCTGTGAGGAGAGAGAGAGAGAGAATTAACAACTAAGCTTCCATTTCAGGTGTGATTTCTGTTTCTCTCTCTGTGTTGTTGTTTGTTCTCGCCCTCTTGGAATGGTGTTTGTCGCCCTCAGTCGTCCCCTGGTGGGCTGAGTCACTCTGGAAACAACACATATAATAATAATGAGTACTAAAGAAAGGATTAGTGTGTTTGTGTGTATATAGGGATGTAACTATGATTAACTAAATTGAATTTTTATATAGAGATAATGTCAACATGCAGAATTTTTTTTTCTTCACGCACACACAGCCTGACAGTGAAAGATAAAACAGTAATGAAACCACACACAACACACACAACCAACACACACACACACAACACACACAACACACACACACACACACCACCACACACAACACACACACCACACACACCCACACAACACACACAACACACACACACACACACACACACACACCACACACACACACACACACACACACACACACACACACACACACACACACACACCACACACACACACACACACACACACACACACACACACACCACACACACACACACACACACACACACACACACACACACACACACACACACCACACACACACACACACACACACACACACACACACACACACCCACACACACACACACACACACACACACACACACACACACACACACACACAAAGAGTCACACACACACACACACACACACACACACACACACACACACACACACACACACACACACACACACACACACACACACACACACACACACACACACACACACACACACACACACACACACACACACACACACACACACACACACACACACACACACACACCCACACACACACACACACACACACACACACACACACCACACACACACACACACACACACACACACACACACACACACACACACACACACACACACACACACACACACACACACACACACACACACACCACACACACACACACACACACACACACACACACACACACACACACACACACACACACACACACACACACACACACACACACACACACACACACACACACACACAGCAACACAACACACACACACACACACACAGCAACACACACACACACACACACACACACACACACACACACACACACACACACACACACACACACACAACACACACTCTCTGAAAGATAAAACATAAATTAATCCTAGCAACAAAAAGTGGCGTGCAACAGGAAGCAAATACTAGATAAAGACCCACCAATAACTCCACTTCTCCACTTTCTTCCGCTATGGTAGTCCGCCGTTCCATTTCCTCTGCTTCCAGTCTCTCCATTTCCGCCAACCCTTCCATCCTAGAAGCTTGCGTGGAAAGAACGGAATCTGGGTTGACCGTTCCAAGACTTCTCATATCCCCATCGTCTTCCTCCGAATCATCCATCATTCTCTTCCTCCCTCTCTTCTCCTCTAAAGGCTCTTCATTTGTCTCCCAACACAGATAATCCTCTTGTGTAGTAAAGTCATCAGAGAGAAACAGTTCCTTATCCTTCCTTAGAAACATATCCTTGTCCTCCCTTAGAAATATATCCTTATGTGATTCTTCCAGCAAGGTGGTTAAAGGACCCGTATTTTCGCCTTCTTCCACTACCACCTCCACCTCCTCCACTTCTTCCGCCTTGCTGGGTGACGTGGAGTGGACGGTTCGCTGCGTGGCTCGTATCCTCCGCCAGGTTGCCGAGCGGTTGTGACTGACGGCGGAAGCGGAGAGGTAGCGCTCCACTGCGGTTGGGACGCGGCGTGGTCAAAGTCTTGGTCTATCCGCTGCACTACTTGTTGCCTAGAGAGAGAGAGAGAGAGAGAATTAATAAATAAAAAGACATACAGATATATGTTTAATTTTACATCTTTTTTGTATCCATCATCATAGAGAAGAGAATAAATATGAAGTGCTTGGTCTATCCCCTGTACCACTTGTTGCCTGGAGTGTGTGTTTTGTGGATAATATATAGGAATGTAATTTTATGATCAACTGTAAACTGAATTTTTATATAGAGATAATGTCAACATGCAGATTTTATTATTTTTCACAACACACACACACAGCCTGACTCGCTTGACTCGAGATAAACACCACACACAGCCTGACAGTGAAAGATAAAACAGTAATGAAACCTAACACACAAACAGACATGCAACAGGAAAACAGGAAGAAAATACTAGACACACACACACACACACACACACACACACACACACACCAAGCCTGATAATAAATATACAAAATGTAGTATGATAATATGTTCCATTTTCCATCTTTCTCATTAATGTCTCCAAAAATAAACAAATAAATTAATAAACAAAATATACAGATAACATGTTTCATTGTCCATTTTGTTAATGTCCCAAAAAATACTTACACCCACATACATACCACATACAATCTGTCTCAAATCATCACCTCATATCCTCCTTTTCCTTAACATCTCATCACCTCTCACTAATACTATCACTTCCAACTCTCATCCACCTCATAATCTTCTCCCTAACACCTCACCTCAACCACGGCCAAGCGACATATATACAAGGCCTGAGCGACGTGGTGTCATCAGCCTCGGTCATCTCACCCGCTCTGTCGGCTACGTATATTATACAGTAATTTATAAATGCTATTTATAAATATTATCTTCGTAAATGTTTGTCCTATAATATTATCAAATATAGCAAATAAAAAACAGTAAAACACGCTAAAGAAATGCCATTACGACTCTGAAATAGCTATTCAAAAATCATCATCTGAAAATTTCGAGTATTTAATGAACTTATTTAGAACGCAATTTTATAGCTTTCCATTATATATTTTTTCGAATAAATGAAATTAACCCATGCAAAATTGCGTTTGTTAACTAATAATGTAACTTATCGGAAATTTAAATTGCGAGATTTGAAGTGATGATTTCTTCAGTTAGTAATTTTCTTAGGGGTATTTATTTTATTTGATAAATATATAGAACAAAATTAAAATTGCCTTTATAATGTTACTGGTAAATGTTGACTCGCAGAGCAAGGGAGAGGAGGGGGTGATGAATGACGAGTGATGCATATTCTTCGCTTGTATGAATGGCTTGCTTAAGCTTTACTTTACTTATACATCATTAACAACACATTATACACCTCCTTCAACTTATAATTCATGTGAAATACAGCGCAGTCGGGGGACGGAGCGGGTGAGGTACCGCGCTGTGTAGACACGCTGCCAGGTTGAATGAAGCACTCCTTTAAAACGCACTTTAACAGGCTCATACTGCCTAAAGTATCATCAATAATGCATATCTTATCATCATCTCCTTCTCACTCATTGTTCATTGGTGGCAAACAGGTCGCCGTCTCTGTGGTGGTGGCTGTGTGCCTGGTAAGCCCTCTTGGTGTAGAACACAGCACTGCACAGGTTACACTGCACCAACTCTCTGTAATGGGGGAAGACACTGTTAATAGGGTGTGTAGATTAAGATGGGAAAGTATTCAGTGTTAATAAGGGATTCATGTCTTTTTAAGGAGGACAGTGAAATTTGGGGAGAGGAAGATACTTAGAAGGAGAAGTGTATATATAATGGTTGGTAAGTAGTGTTAATTAATAAAGGCTGTGTAGTCAATGGATAGGTTACACTGCACCAACCATCTCTGTAATGGGAGAGGAAGACACTGTTGCTGATGGTGTGTAGATAATGGGTAAATAAGTACACTGTTAATAAAGGCTATGGGAAAATCTATCGTTATACAGAAAGATGATGTAGTCAATGGCTGTATGGATGTACTTTTTATGGGGTAATGTAAGGTAAAGATGGGGTCCTACGCTATGCTGTGTGTGGCCTCGGTGCTCATCTCCGTCACATCAGCCCCTTGAGCCTGTGGTGGGTGACAAGCCGCTACCTCGGGACACAGGGCTAGTGTGACGGTAACCCCTTCACGCCCAGATCTTTCCTTTGCTATAAAAAATTGTCTGTTGTCAAGCCATAAAATAACGAAAAGTACTGAATATACCAAATTAGTTAGTGGACAAGGATACTAAACAGGTCATAGCTATAAAATATTGTGATATTCACAAAAAATCGTCTACCCAAATTACAATGGAAATTACGTTCTGGGCCTCAAGGGGTTAATGTTCTGGTGTGAAGACAGTGTTGATATGGGAATAATAATAATATAATAATTCATCATCAATATTACATGTATTACTACCATAAATACTACTTCTGTTACAACTACCACCACTGCCACAAAAACCACAGATACTACTACTGCTCGTCTTCGTAGTCACATGCCATGATTGCTCGTGGTAATTGCTATGATTTTGTTCCATTTCTACTCAGTCAAAATTATTCACTTGATCTTGTAGCTGCCATGGAAAGTACTAGAGCAATCCTACAGTACTCCTATTGCAATCACAACAGAGATCTTGTAGCTGCCATGGAAAGTACTAGAGCAATCATACAGTACTCCTATTGCAATCACAACAGAGATCTTGTAGCTGCCATGGAAAGTACTAGAGCAATCATACAGTACTCCTATTGCAATCACAACAGAGATCTTGTAGCTGCCATGGAAAGTACTAGAGCAATCATACAGTACTCCTATTGCAATCACAACAGAGATCTTGTAGCTGCCATGGAAAGTACTAGAGCAATCATACAGTACTCCTATTGCAATCACAACAGAGATCTTGTAGCTGCCATGGAAAGTACTAGAGCAATCATACAGTACTCCTATTGCAATCACAACAGAGATCTTGTAGCTGCCATGGAAAGTACTAGAGCAATCATACAGTACTCCTATTGCAATCACAACAGAGATCTTGTAGCTGCCATGGAAAGTACTAGAGCAATCATACAGTACTCCTATTGCAATCACAACAGAGATCTTGTAGCTGCCATGGAAAGTACTAGAGCAATCATACAGTACTCCTATTGCAATCACAACAGAGATCTTGTAGCTGCCATGGAAAGTACTAGAGCAATCCTACAGTACTCCTATTGCAATCACAACAGAGATCTTGTAGCTGCCATGGAAAGTACTAGAGCAATCATACAGTACTCCTATTGCAATCACAACAGAGCTGGCATGACATATTGATTTAATTAGGACAAGACAAAAAGTGAACAATGACCACGTACAATGATGGTATGTGACTACGAATACGGGCATTGATCACAAACCCACATTACCTTAACCTATGTTAGAAAACCAAAGAGAGAGACAGACTTCATCACATCCCCACGTTACCTTAAACTAGAGAAGTGTAAAGCAACTTGAAAATTTACACCCGAAGGCAGTTAATATGTCGTAAATGTCTCTTTTCTCGTAACTTAAGATATTGTAGTCTAATTTATGCTGCTGTTTCCTCCTAAGAATTCATTGACCAGATGGTATGGTATGGTTACGTACAATGATGGTATGTGACTACGAATACGGGCATACAACTATCCCCCCACCATCACCTGTACTTTGGCCTAACGTCCCTCTCTGCCTCGGAGTGTTTGGCCCTCTACAACAACACTACAATACAACAACCACTACTATAATACCATCATAATAATATATACCACCACCACTCACTTTGGCCTCCCGTCCCTCTCCACCTCAAGAGTTATCTTATTTACAACTATTACTACCATAAATACTACTGCTACCACCACAAAAACCACAGATACTACCACTACCCTTACTATTAAAACCAACTATTACTACCATAAATACTACTGCTACCACCACAAAAACCACAGATACTACCACTACCCTTACTATTAAAACCAACTATTACTACCATAAATACTACTGCTACCACCACAAAAACCACAGATACTACCACTACCCTTACTATTAAAACCAACTATTACTACCATAAATACTACTGCTACCACCACAAAAACCACAGATACTACCACTACCCTTACTATTGAAACCACCACCACCACCACAACCAGGCAATTTTCTCTTAACGTGGGTTCACATGGACCCGTAACCTCACTGGTACCCGGGCTATAAGAAATATCTCACCACAAACAGACCTTCCTCACCTAAACCAAAAAAAAAAAAAAATAATAAACTACAAAATACAGTAAAATCTCTCGTATTCGGACCCTCATTATTCTTCGGACTGACATTATTCGGACCTTTTTTTTTTTCTCTTTTTATTTTAGGGGTCGAAATTTCCTAGCTATACTATGAACAAATTTTTTTTTTTTTTTTTTTTTTTTTTTTAGGGGTCGAAATTTCCTACCTATAATATAAACACTGATATTTTTTTTTTTTTTTTTTTCCCCCATATCCCCCCATTATTCGGATCCTTGCATTACTCGGACCACTCCTTGGCCCAATTATTCCGAATATGAGAGGTTTTACTGTATATAGATACTATGTTTCATTTTCCATCTTAATAATCTCAACAATGTCCCAAAAAACACGTACTTAGGCCTGCCGTCCCTCTCTGCCTGTGAGTGTTTGGCGGCGAGGTGCTTCTGGAGGTTGTACTTGACCTGGTACTCGCAGCCGCACAGGTGGCAGTAGTAGATGCTGTGTGCCTCACCTGCGTTGTTCACCACGATCTTCATGCTCGGAGCGGGCGTGCGTACAGGGTTGACCATGCGGATTGCCCTGGGGGGGAGAGAGGAAATGTAGGGGTTAGAGAGAGAAGTGTGAGGTGGGTTTGAGGAAGGTGCGAGGAGGAGTGTAGTGGTGGTGGTGGTGGGGGTGATGGTGGTGGTGGTGGTGGTGCGAGGAGTGTGTAAGAAAGGAGTAGAGGTGAGAAATATTAATGACATTAACAAGAACGTTTTTTGAAGAATGAGAGCGAGGAATATTTGAAAATATCGAGTGAATAGTTGATGTCAAATACACTTTTATAAATATAAAAGTGGGGAGCACTGGTCCGGGAACTGCAAATGTCCGGGAATCGCAACAGTCCAAGAACTAACTATCCTTCTTCGAAAAAAAGAAAAAAAAAAAAAGAAAAAAATATGCCATTAGCCACCCCCGGACGTTTATCCTACTCTAGTATTTACTGTCCGGCAACCACCAATATCAACTACCTCGCCGCGGACTTTTACGTCCGCTGAGCATGCTGCCACCTGGCGGGAGGCAGCAGAAAGTGTTCAATAGTCTCAAGAGACGTTCCTGCACCAGGGGCAGTAGGGGTCAGGGGACTAACAGAGGCTGTGCAGGTGAACCGTGAGTGTCGTGTGCCCAAATGTAAACAATACGACCGCTGAGCATGCTGCCACATGGCGGGAGGCAGCAGAAAGTATTCAATAGTCTCAAGAAACGTTCCTGCACCAGGGGCAGTGGGGGTCAGGGGACTAACGGAGGCTGTGCAGGTGAACCGTGAGTGTCATGTGCCCAAATGTAAACAATACGACCGCTGAGCATGCTGCCACCTGGCGGAAGGCGCGGACACTGACCAGGGATGACAGGAGACGCTCGGACCGCCGGACAACTTTGTCAATTTACGAACAGGACCAGGCATTTCAACGTTTAAAAAAAATTCAAAAAAGAAAAAAAAAAAATCTGGGACTCTTGACATATCCCCGGATCTCGGATTTTGTCCGGCAAATCCGATATCCAGGAAATGGAGGTCCGGGAAATCGAGGTTTGTGTGTAGTTGTCAAGTCATTAATGTATTAGTCAATCAGTTAGCTAGCCAGATATACAACCAGTCAGTCAGCCAAATAGAGATAGTTAACCAAACTGACAACCCACCAGCCATCCACCCAGCCATCCACTTTTACCCCTTATGTGCAGACTCCATGTGGAACTTTTTGGCGGTATGGTTGTAGAAGGTGACTCCACAGGGCCGGCACGGGAACACGTGTGTCGGGGCGGCGGCGGCGTGACTCAGGAGGTGGCGGTCACGGTTCACCTGCAGGAAGTTATGGAACAATACAGTAAAACCTCTCATATTCGGACTAATTAGCCAAGGGTGGACGAATAATGCAAGGCCCGAAAATGGGGGATTATTATGGGGGATATTAAAAAATAATATAAAAAAAAAAAAAAAAAAAAAAAAAAAAAAAAAAAAATATAATAAAGACTTTTTTTTTTTTTTTTTACGTATAGCTAAAAAAATTTCGCCCCCTAAAAAAAAAAAAAAAAAATTTAGGGTATATACTAGGAAATTTCGACCCCAAAAAAAAAAAAAAAATAAAAAAAAAAAAAAAATCTAGGTGTATATTTAGCTAGGAAATTTCGACCCCTAAAAAATAAATAATAAAAAAATAAAAAAAAAATAAAAAAAAAAATAAAAAAAAAATAAAAAAAAAATAAAAAAAATCTAGGTGTATATACAGCTAGGAAATTTCGACCCCTAAAAAAAAAAAAAAAAAAAAAAAAATTCTAGGTGTATATATATAGCTAGGAAATTTCGACCCCTATAAAAAAAAAAAAAAAAAAAAAACACGGAGGTCCGAATAATGTCAAAGTCCGAATACGAGAGGTTTTACTGTACTGAGGAATAAAAGCACTGCTGAAGCGCCACTGGCAAGCCACAGCGCAGCGCTGCTAAGTAAGTGTCTGAAAGGAGCCTGAATTTAATTTCATATTTTTAAAGTAAGGCTGAATATGCTCGGTTTGTCTTCATTGAGGTAAGAAAGAAGCAGATTTTAGCGAGCTGTTCTATTGGTGTCTCTATTCATTTTCTGGTTTTGTCTCCGTTGAGCTGTGACAGCGACTGATTTTACTGAACTATTCTATTGTTGTGCATCTTTATTTATGTGTTGGCGGATGTAATGGTGGCTGGGATGCCGGGCAGACCTACCTTGATGGGGAACATCATGCCACAGTGGGGACAGTAGTGCTTGAGGAGGGAGTCCGGGTGTTTGCGGAACTTGTGTGAGATGGCTTGAGACACCGTGCGGAACACCTCCCCTGCAACAAACACATGGGAGTGAGTTTACGAGAGTGTGTGACACTAAATAAAACACACACACACACACACACGAAGAGAAGAGAAAGAGGAGACTTAATAATAATTTTTAAGCTGATAACAAAGATGGAAGAAACAGACCATGAGAGACTACTGACTCGGAAACAAAGAGAAGGTCGCTACACAAGGGACATACCCCAAAAAAACTGGAGAAGGGAGAGCCTGAACAACATAAAGAAGTACAGCTTCCCTCATAGCAATGTAGAAGTTTGGAATGGACTAAACGAGGAGGTGATATCGGCACATAATGTGCACCAATTGAAAGAAAGACTGGATAAATGTAGATACGGAGACGGGACCCCACGAGTGTAGCTCAGGCCCTGTAAAACACAATTAGGTAAATACAGCTAAGTAAATACACACACAA
>JACEEZ010005639.1:665000-667500 GCA_016584305.1 Chionoecetes opilio | reverse complement strand
TAGGAGACAGGCCTGACCTCGCCTCACGCCCACAGCCAAGGGTAACAACGGGCGACCTTGAAAGACGTGAAAATAATCATGTTTTGTAAGAAAAAACAGAAAATATAGCGGCGGAAGAATCGAACCGCGGCGCCCTCTGTCGGTGCCGCGTAGCAGGGATGTCAACTTTTGTAGCCCACATTGTCGTACCGAGTCACCTGAATTATCGTATTTTCAGATAGATTATCGTACAACCTTTGGTAAAATAATATCTTCAGTAAATGACTTTATACAGCATTGAATGGACCCATTTACTCTACTTGAGGTAAGGATTGATTTGACATCTTCAAGCCTCATATAGTTGGGCAGTGATGTTGATTTTTCTATGTGAACAGTATTTTTGATGATACAGCCAATTTAAGTACAGGAAAATGTATACGCTCTAAAACGACTGGCGCCATGTTGTGACGTCACTAGCTTAGACAACAGAGCAAAACAGCTGTAAAGCGGCCGCTACTATTATGTACTACCAACTAATACACCAACTTGCATTACCCCTACTACCGCAAGATGACCAGTAATCCTCCTTCAAGTGATGTAGTAGGTATTCACTGGGTTTGTGAATATGTAAGTTGTAGTTTATAAGGAAAAAGTGGATAGACAGAGATAAGTGGCCCGTGACACCTGACAAGTGACGACTTCTGGGATCGGCATTCCTTATAGGGAGCTTAAATGAACCTGCAATGACATGTAAAGCTAGACAGATAGACGAACTCATAGAGGAACAGGTAGACATGTATGGCTTTCTTTCCCCACATAAGCAAAACATACACCCTTCGTCACTCTACTCACCACTACAACCTTTACTAACCATACATTTCTACCTGTTCCTCTATGAGTTCGTCTAGCTGTCTAGCTGTACATGTCATTGCAGGTTCATTTAAGCTCCCTATAAGGAGTCTCTTTTTTTTTTTTTTGCGATAACAATTTTTGATTGACTTTATACTACCGTAGATAACAGTAAAGTCGCCAGGACAACTTTTTTTTTCTTCTGTTTATAGACGTGTGGTGGCGTTAATACTTACATTTCTACATCCATGATTTCAAGGACAGTTAGAAGGGGCTATCTGGAGAGTCTGTGTCATTTGTGTCTTCATCTGTGTCATTTATGGCTATAAATGAGCAAATGACAAAAATCTCTACAAAGTGGCTACCAACAATAAAGTCGCCATCTAGTGTTTATTTACTGAGTGTCCTCCCGCGGTCGTCCCGAAAAAAAAACTAGTGAAATTTGAAACCGTATATACTTGCAGCTACAAAGCATAACTAAAACAACGCTGAAACAGGGTTGATTATAAACTACTGTGTATCATCTTCAGTGGCACATCAAAATCAGTAGTAATGCTATAATTCGTAATATATGGCGCCTGGCGACTTTAGTGCAGCTGGCGACTTTACTGTTATCTACGGTAAAACCTCTTTGTATATTTCTTTTATTCTTTTTTAAGGGATCGGTGAAATGAGCTAAATGATTCGAACGTAGATTGATGTAGTTGTGAATAAGAGGGTTAGTGAAATATTTGAGGGATTACTGTATATATATATTTCTCTTTTCCAGTGTGTGTATGGGTGTGTGTGTGTGTGTGTGTGTGTATGTGTGTGTGTGTGTGTGGTGGGTGTGTATGTGTGTGTGGGTGGGTGTATGGGTGCATGGGTGTGTGTGTGTGTGTGTATGTGTGTGTGTGTGTGTGGGTGGGTGTATGGGTGTGTGTGTGTGTGTATGGGTGCGTGTGTGTGTGTGTGGGTGGGTGTATGGGTGTGTGTATGGGTGTGTGTGTGTGTATGGGTGTGTGTGTGTGTGTGACTTACAGTAGTTGCATTGTAATTATCTGTGATTTCAGAACGTATATATATGTAGTATTTGTATCTTTATATGCAACTTTCGTAGATTAGTATATAAAGATTTTTAAAACCAGAATGCTGTATGTTTCTTGTTTCTGTTCTTTTTCTGTCTTTCCCTATTTCTTTAGAGTAATAGGAAGGGTTTTGATGCAGGATTAGTGTGGT
Organism: Chionoecetes opilio; assembly: GCA_016584305.1. Lineage (NCBI taxonomy): Eukaryota > Metazoa > Arthropoda > Malacostraca > Decapoda > Majidae > Chionoecetes > Chionoecetes opilio. The sequence continues at coordinate 665,454 of JACEEZ010005639.1, read as the reverse complement.
TCTTCTCGTCTGTGCCTTGGCGTGGCACTAAGAAAGTATGGTTTTTTTAATGAGGCGAAAATTCCATTCTATCTTAAGGTCTCATGCTTAAAATGATGCCTGTGTTTACCTGATAATAGGGTTAACTATGATAAAATACAACTGAAATTTAGAAGAAGCGTAGTATTCCCTTCTCCTGGTTAAAATGATGCCAATGTTTACCTGATAATAGGGTTAACTATGATAAAATACAACTGAAATTTAGAAGAAGCGTAGTATTCCCTTCTCCTGGTTAAAATGACGCCTATGTTTACCTGATAATAGGGTTAACTCTGATAAAATACAACTGAAATTTAGAAGCGTAGTATTCCCTTCTCATGGTTAAATTGATGCCTCTGTTTACCTGATAATAGGGTTAACTATGATAAAATACAACTGAAATTTAGAAGAAGCGTAGTATTCCCTTCTCCTGGTT
>JACEEZ010005639.1:657500-660000 GCA_016584305.1 Chionoecetes opilio | reverse complement strand
GTAGGGCCCGAACACCAGGCGTGGCGGCAGATCGGCGTCGGTCCACACCCCCAGCCCGGCGCCCTCCACCTGGGACGGTGCCACCCGCAGGGGCCACGGGGCTGTGAGGCGCGCCCGCTGGCCCTCACTGCCATCCCGAGCAACCTGAACCCAGACAACAGAGAAGGTAAGGACTGGGCTTTGACATATCATCCCCCTCCTCCTTCCTTCATCCCCCCTTAGTATATAATTATGGTCATCCCTGCCCCCCAAGGCACCCCGGCCCGCCCCCCACCACTCACGGGCGTGTCCAAGACGAGCGTCAGCGTGTGTAGCGAACACTCTCCCAGCCACTCCTTGGCGCACTCGTCACAGTCTGCGGGGAAAGGAACAGTCAGCTGCTGGACTCCTGTGTGGCGATGTGTGTGTTGGGAGGGTGTGTTGTTATCCTGCTGTTGTGTTGTTAGTGTTGTGTGTTGTGTCACCGTGTTGTGTTGTGTTTGTATAGAGTGCAGTAACCAATGTGTCGGCCATGGGTTAGATGGCCATGTTGCCGTCTAACCCTTCCTCCCTGCACTGGGTCACACTGTTTGTCGCCTGTAAGGATGAACAGATTTCTGAAGTCCATTTTGCATGCATGAGTGAGTGAATGCATGTTTCTGCCTGTACGATGCAGCACCTATGTATAGTATATTGTCTTGTTTTGCTTGTAAAGACTACACTGAAATGAGCCGTAGAAAGCTGTTGTGCAGCATTGTAGATGTAGTTTCGGGCACGTTTGTAGAGTTAGACCATTGTAGTAGAGTTAGACGTTAGAAGAATTGAAGCATTTGGGAAGAATATCTGCGGGGACATTGACGGAGCTACAAATACACAGTACGTCAGCTTGTATCTTGTGGTGGTCAATGGCTGAGTGGGTTCAGCCTGAATTTAGTCATCCTAACTTCTGTGATTTTGATTATAAGTGAAAAGACAATATTTTCTGAAGCAGTTCCTTCACAAATGTTATGCTGGGTACATGGCCGAACGATGGGACGAGGTGTTGTGAAGAAATGGTAGATTAAGAATGGAAATGGTTGGAGAGTGAATGATGGCATGGTGAGCAGCGAGTATGGGCTGATGGTAGGCATGAGAAGGACAGGCTGAAACGGATGGGGACGTAGGGCTGTACAAACCAAAACAGCGAGATTAAAAACAAAAAAACAAAAGGGAACAACACTGGTCACAAATAGTGTGTGTGAATGATTGGCGTGATCTCAGTAGAAGGTAGTTAGTGCGGAGTCATCCTGGAGCTTTAAAGGTGCCGCTAGATTAACTTATGGTGGAGATGAAAGGTGGATGTAGGTACCTGTTTATTAACACACACATGGCACTGCACGCACCCCAGTCCCATACAGCCACCCACACACTACCGCACTCACAGAGGTGTCGTCGTCGTCCGGGATGCGTCGTCGTCGAAGTATGGTGGCTCGTTTCCTTGCGCACCCAGCTGCCTGCCCCCTTCCCGTGGTGAGGCTGGGGCTGCCGCCCCCTGTGCCTGCCTCGAGGACACCTGGTCTGTGGCCCTGATCCTGTAGCGAGGCTGCCTGGCACCTGTGTTAGCAGGTCCAGGCAATGGCTGCAGCACCCCTGGTCCCTGCCCGCCACACGTCACCCGTGACTCCACCGCAGCCAAGCAGGGATCTGCATTCTCCTTGTCCTCACCCGCTGCTGCCTGCCCCTCCTCTGCCTCCCTGTACTTAGCAGGTCCAGGCAATGGCTGCAGCACCCCTGGTCCCTGCCCGCCACACGTCACCCATGGCTCTCCCGCAGCCAAGCAGGGATCTGCATTCTCCTTGTCCTCACCCGCTGCTGCCCGCCCCTCCTCTGCCTCCCCCCCGCCATCGCCTTTGTCCATCTGTTTCTCCTGCTCCTGCCGCTGTTGTAGGAGGTCTGTCTGGCGCACAGCCTGCACCATCTCGCTCAGCCAGGCGTCACTGCCGGGGGGGCTCTGCGCCTCGGCTGCCAGCGACATGTCCTCCCCCAGGTCCCCAAGGATCTGTCCCTCCGGCCACGGCGTCAGGTCCTCCATCAGCCCTGCCGCGTAGCAGCACAGCGGGTCCGAGTGGCCGTCAGCCATGCCGGACAAGTAATTATCCAAGATGGCGGACTCCTCTTCACGCAACACTTTGTCCTCTGAACATCCTGGTGACGGCAGACAGGTGAATATGGATGTCGGGCAGTCGTCGATGCCGTCATCTTGGTGACAGTCATTGATGGCAGGCTTTGGGCTGTCAGCTGTGGGACAGTCATTGATGGCAGGCTTTGGGCTGTCAGCTGTGGGACAGCCGTTGATGGCAGGCTTTGGGCTGTCAGCTGTGGGACAGCCGTTGATGGCAGGCTTTGGGCTGTCAGCTGTGGGACAGCCGTTGATGGCAGGCTTTGGGCTGTCAGCTGTGGGACAGCCGTTGATGGCAGGCTTTGGGCTGTCAGCTGTGGGACAGCCGTTGATGGCAGGCTTTGGGCTGTCAGCTGTGGGACA
>JACEEZ010005639.1:582500-652500 GCA_016584305.1 Chionoecetes opilio | reverse complement strand
AATGATATACTATTATCTTCGTAAATGTTTGTTCTATAATATTATCAAATAAAAAACAGTAAAACACGCTTAAGAAATGCCATTATGAGACAGAAGAAATATGCATGAACTTATTATTCACTTCAACTCTTCGCCATTTAAAACTTTGCGAGTCAACATTCCTATTCACCCTTGTAACATCATATTCACCCTTAAAACTATTCACCCTTAGAACACCCATATCTCGCCTCCTTAGAACAGCCTATTCACCCTTAGTACACCCTATTCACCCTTAGAACGCCCTATTCACCCTTAGAACGCCCCATTCACCCTTAGAACATCCTATTCACCCTTGCAACACCATATTCACCCTTAGAACACCCTTTTCACCCTTAGAACACCCCTATTCACCCTTGCAACACCCCCATTCACCCTTAGAACACCCTATTCACCCTTAGAACATCCTATTCACCCTTGCAACACCATATTCACCCGTAGAACACCCTTTTCACCCTTAGAACACCCCTATTCACCCTTGCAACACCCCCATTCACCCTTAGAACACCCTATTCAGCCTTAGAACACCCTATTCAGCCTTAGAACACACCTATTCACCCTTGAAACACCCTATTCAGCCTTAGAACACCCTATTCACCCTTAGAACACCCCTATTCAGCCTTAGAACACCCCATTCACCCTTAGAACACCCTAATCAGCCTTAGAACACGCCTATTCACCCTTAGAACACCCTATTCACCCTTAGAACACCCTATTCACCCTTAGAACACCCTATTCAGCCTTAGAACACCCCTATTCACTCTTAGAACACCCTATTCACTCTTAGAACACACTATTCACCCTTGCAACACTGTCACCCTTGCAACACCGTAACACCGGGAACAACTCTGACTTACCTAAGTTGCTCTGCACGAGGTGGCTTGCGTACAGGTTGTAGTATCGCTTTTGATCAATGGGCGGCAGTTTATCCCAAGCCTCGGGCGTGAAGTACCGCCTCACGCCCTCCTCCCGGCCTGTCGCGGGGCTGGACATCGTGAAAAACTTCCTCCTTGCCTCACGCGAATCCCTCGTCTGCCTCAAAAACCCGCGCCACTTTCCCGCCAAAACCTCCACATTACTTGCATATTGATTGATCTGATTTTATTCCATATTAACACCTCCCTGCACGTGTTATTAATTATTTTCTCTTGTTAATAATGTGTAATATTTTTCGGGATCATTTGAAATTCCTTTTATCCATATTTATTTGTTATTTTATTTTTCTTATTCAATTTTTCAGTGTCGAAAATTGCCTTTTGCGGACAAAAAAAATATAAACGTACATTCCAGTGATGAGATATTTTATATTATTCGTTATTTATAATGAATTATTAAGTGGCTACCATCCTAATAGTGTTTTTACCTAGGGTAACGTAAATTAATTAAGGAGTAGACGAGGTGTTATATCCTAAAAGAACGGTTCAATGGAGTGCACGCCTCTCAGTTTTAATTTACAAATAAGAAATTATTACTGAGTTTTATCATTATTGTTATTCTTCTCTGCTTATTATTGTTTGTACTACTTAGGTTTATTGTTAAAAAAATAATATTTATCCTTGTTGCTGTGATTATTTGTATCTGCAAGTATATACGGTTTCAAATTTCATTACTCGGTTTTTCTTCGCGCGACGACGACGGCGGGAGGACACTCAGTAAATAAACACTAGCTGGCGAGCTTAGTGTAGGTCGCCACTTAGTTTATATTTTTGTAATTTGTTCATTTATAGCCATAATATGACACAGATGAAGACACAAAATGACACACTCTCCAGATAGCCCCTTCTACCGGGTACCTGTCCTGAAATCATGGATGTAGCAATTTAAGTATTAACGCCACCACACGTCTGTACATCGAAAATAAACGTTGACCTGGCGACTTTAGTGTTATCTACGGTAGTATGAATAACCTGGCATAACCGTGGATAACAGATTGATCAGAAAACATCAGCATATTACTTTTCAGCAGGCGGGAATCAAAACACCATTATTCATTACACAGTAGATTATGGTAACTACGAAATTATTATTATTATTATCATCACAAGTGTAGCTCATTCAGGGCAGATAGGTAAATAATTCCAACGGCTCCTCACTTTAAATTGATGAAAAAAATACTTATCTGCATTAAACTATAACAGGTGGATATTAAAAATTGTTGATGAAATATGTGGAAGTTGAACACAGGTAATATCTTTCAGTATATTTATTAATAGTAATAATGATTTATAATTAGATGATTAATTACTTGAGGTCAGATTGCTACATGGATAACAGTCAAGTCGCCACCTGCAGTAATGTCGCCAGGCGCCATATATTACGAATTATAGCATCACTACTGATTTTTATGTGCCACTGAAGATGATACACAGTAGTTTATATCATGACTATAATCTACCCTGTTTCAGCGTTGTTTTATGCTTTGTAGCTGCAAGTATAGACGGTTTCAAATTTCACTACTCGTTTTTTTTTCGAGCGACGACGACAGCGGTACGACACTCAGTAAATAAACACTAGATGGCGACTTTATTGTTGGTAGCCACTTTGTAGATATTTTTGTAATTTGTTCATTTATAGCCATACTATGACACAGATGAAGACACAAAATGACACAGACTCTCCAGATAGCCTCTTCTAACTGTCCTGAAATCATGGATGTAGAAATGTAACTATTAACGCCACCACACGTCTGTAAACAGAAAAAAAAGTTGTCCTGGCGACTTTACTGTTATCTACTCACTTTAAATGGGTGAACAAATAGATAATTAATATACATTACTAACAGGTGGATATTAAAAACCATTGATTAGGTATGTGGATTGTGGAAGAACACGTCATAACTTTAGTATTACTTATTAGGTAGTGATAGTGATTTATTATTAGAGGAATATTTGAGGGCAGATTGCTGCATGACTCATTGATGAAAATAAAATTAATCTGCATTACATAACGGAAGAACACGTCATAACTAATTTATTATTACGTAGAGGAATAATATATATAATGTTAACGATAATGTGTTTCTATTATAATTACAGGAATATATGAGGGCAGGATTGCTAACTCCTGGATTATTTACAGTGATAGTTTTAGATAGCGTTTTGTTATTAGAGGAATATATGAGGGCAGATTGCTAACTCCTGGATTATTTACAGTGATAGTTTTATAGCGTTTTGTTATTATAGGAATATATGAGGGCAGATTGCTAACTCCTGGATTATTTACAGTGATAGTTTTATAGCGTTTTGTTATTATAGGAATATATGAGGGCAGATTGCTAACTCCTGATTATTTACAGTGATAGTTTTATAGCGTTTTGTTATTATAGGAATATATGAGGGCAGATTGCTAACTCCTGGAACTCACCACAAAGTAGGTGGGAGTTCGCGGGACAACCTTAACCCTTCCAAATAATTCTACTAAACGCTGTTAGCAGAGCGAAGCGTCACCAACGCTCGTTATTTTCCTTACTCATTAGTTTAAGGCACGATTACAATTGCTAAAAAAAATTATAAGTATTTTTTGATTAATTTTAAATGTCGATTTTGGTAATCTTATGCAGTAAATTATAGTATAAATTAGTATAATTATGATATGATGTCATATTATAATTACATATAAAAATCATCATTTATTGCCATATACAATGTTTTATAATAGCTTTCAGTATCCATCTATGCTTCCTTTATTAATAGAAATAATTATTTTGAATATTTGCTCCAAGTCACCCAATATCGTTATATCTGTTATATCTGCCTCATATGAGTCACTTTATAACCACAACACATTGTAGATACAGGCACGCAATACACAAGCAAAATATATCATAAAAATAATAATTACAACCAAAATATTGGAATTTATTATGTTATATATTCATTACAAATGGAGATGCGCCACATAACTCAGCTTAAAACATAGTACAAATTAAAAGACTGACACATACTGATACAACCACATAGTAAATAGCATTATGAATATATAAGCAAATAATTAAACAGAGGAATAGAGAAGAATAGCGTAGTTTATCCTTAAATCTTGCCTGAGAGAAAACGTGGAGGGAAACTTAGATAATTTTTAAGATTGTGACGAATTTCCTGAAGAAATGGTAGATCTTTTATACCTTTATATCTCGAAATACTAGATAGAAGTCACCCTCCTTCTACGAATCTACTAGTCTATCTCAATACTACTCTAACTTTCCTCCTATTCTCACTCTATCAAACATTCCTGAATTCCTAACCTATCTTGGAATTTCGATCAGTGCTCCAGCAGAATATCTACAGAAACTCCCAGCCAGTCCAGACCGGGCCAGAGCGGTCGCGAAAACACGCTATAAACAGTTTACCCCGAGGAGAGAGGGAAAAGGAAGGATGGAAAAGATTAAAGAGAAACCTCGGTGGACGAGAGATGAACCAGATAGTTACCCTGAAAATAGAGGGAAGATCGAAATACTGAGAAGTAGGATGAAATAAAATCAGTAATAGAAGGGTAGTGGAGTAAAGTAATTAGAAAGGACATGGAAGTAGAGGGAATGGAAAACATTATAATCTACAGTGACAAGAGAGAAATGGAGGAAACAGTAATTGAGCTTGGAGAGGTAGAAAAGGTACTGAAAGCTTTGAAGAACGGCAAAGCTGCAGGGACAGATGGACTCATTGGGGAGTTTGTTAAATATGGAGGAGAAATGGTAAAACAGGCAATATATAACATATGTGACACAGTGCTGCGTGCCACAGGACTGGAAAAAGAGCAGATCGAGTGACCCTAATCCACAAAGGAGGAGGAAAAGATAAGGAGGACTTAGCCAATTATAGGCCCATAGCTGTCATGAACATACTAGCCAAGGTTTTTGGAATTATTATTAATGAGAAGTTGAAATCGTGGATAGAGGAAAATCAGTCATCGCATTCTTCCATTACCTCTGCGTCGTGTGTCTGGCAGCGGCGCGGGACACGTGCGTTTGTTGTTGACAGTAGTTGTTCCCAGCCTGTGTTGTTGTTGTGTTCATTGACGCCAAAGGAATAGAACAGCCTGCCAGGCTTGCAGGGCTCATAGTGTTCCCCAAGGGATCCTCGCAGCCCTAGAACATCAACAACAACAATAGAACATAAGAATTATTAAGAAATAAGGAAGCTACAAGAGGCTGCGAGACCTACACGTGGTAGTTCCTTTCTACACCTGATTACAGCCTCTTCAGCATCTCAGCTTCTGTTTTCTATAATCAGTAGACGCTGCAATGCCTTCGTGAATAGTTTTGTGTATCATATAAGTGTTTCCCACTGCTTCGTCAGGTGGCCAGCAGGGTATTCACTACCGGGGATGTCTCAAGGGAAGGAGGACCCCGTACACCTGTCTAAGGACGCGGCCCTCCTGCACCACACTGGGGCTCTGGCGCAGTGTGTGGTCCAGGCTCAAGCTGCTGCAAACACGCCTGTTGGAGAGTGACAGGTGGAATGTATACTGTAAGAACATGACCTGGCTTGCTGGCCCCGGGGTTATGCCAAACACCACACTGAGAATCAGGCCCAAAGCATACATGGTTATAATGGACGAGAACTTCGCGGTCGTTTTCAGAGACACCGACTAATTTTTCCTGGCCTACAATAGGTGCTTTTTCCAATGGAGATAGTTTTATTTTCCGGAAACGCATAAAAAAAAAAAAAATTCATCACCGAATTTTATGCATGGTTAAAGATTCGGTTAGGTTAGGTTAGGTTAGGTTTCATTAAAACCTATAAGGTTAGGTTAGATATACTTTGTGGTTAAGGTTAGGTTACTTTCATTAAAACCTATAAGGTTAGGTTTGGTATGTTCTATTCAATTACTTCCCTGTTATCTGAGACCCTGACTAATTTCTCCCGGCCAAGTTTTAGCGCTTTTTCTGATGGAGATACATCAGATACACGTGTTTTTAATGGAAACGGCGACCATAAAATTCGGTGATGAATTTTGTTTTTGTTTTTGTTTTTTTGTTTTTTATAAATATGTGTTTCCGGAAAATAAAACTATCTCCATTACAAAAAGCACCTATTGTAGGCCAGGAAAAATTAGTCGGTGTCTGAAAACGACCGCGAAGTCCTCGTCCATTATTACCGCATAAATTATTAGGTTGTACAAACCCGCTAACATCTCACTCTCCAGTTGTGTATTAAGTAATTATAGAGAACTGGGCTCTAAAAGGTCTTAACTCAACCTATAATCCCATGTAGTACTCTTTGTTAGTTACCTATGTAGTTACCTACCTCTTAGCGCTGCCTCTGCTACCAGGTGAGGTATAGAGGAAGCCTCACTAACTACCTCTGTAGTCAAGGCCAGAGGTTTCGGAGTCTTAGAAAATATATTTATGGTTGATTTTCAATTTTCCAGGCAAGTTCAATGGCTCAAAATACTCAGATTGATAGGATTTACAGGATGAGATAACATTTAGGGGAGAGCGGGGCAGGTTGCATCGGGGGCAGGTTGCATCATTGCCTCTTAACTCGCATTAACTTTTTTTATTATTATTATTGTTGTAGTTGTAGTAGTAGTAGTTTATAGTAGTAGTAGTAGTAGTAGTAGTTTATAGTAGTAGTAGTAGTAGTAGTAGTAGTAGTAGTAGTAGTTTATAGTAGTAGTAGTAGTAGTAGTATTAAGACGATGTACGTGTGATAACATGCGAGTTAGAGGCAATGATGCAACCTACCCTCGATGCAACCTGCCCCGCTCTCCCAGCTACCTTTCTCACTGTCTTATAATCTCTTTTCTTATGTAAAAGTAATCATGTTTTTTTCCACTTGTCTGTTCATCTATAAATAGGAACTACCATATTAAAACACTACAGAAACATAAGTAATGCACCGATACATTGTTTAATATATTTTTCCTTCTTCTTCTTCTTCTTGTGATCTTTGTCGCTTAGTATTGCGTCATAGGTCCTCTTCAACTTCATCTCTTTCCTTAACAAACTTATCAACTCTTCCCTTGTCCACTTGAGTAAATCAGTAAGTCACTATAGTCTATTTTTTTTAACGAGGTGAAAAATCCTGACCCCTTGCTGCTTACTGACAGATATTTGTGCCAGGAGAAAGGGAACACTACACTTCTTCTTAATTTCAGTTGTATTTTATCATAGTTAACCCTATTATCAGGTAAACATAGGCATCATTTTAACCAGGAGAAGGGAATATTACACTTCTTCTTAATTTCAGTTGTATTTTATCATAGTTAACCATATTATCAGGTAAACATAGGCAACATTTTAAGCATGAGACCTTATAAATAGAATGGAATTTTTGGCATGTTAAAAAAAATAGACTAAACACTTCAATACAGGAGGTTGCTATTGGGGTCTTTAAAAGGTCTATTGGGGTCTTTAAAAGGAGTCTGGATAAATTCATGGATGGGGAAGAGAGGTGATATAGGTAGAGTTAAATAACAAGAACTACCTCGTGTGGTCTCACGGCCTCTTGTAGCTTCCTTATTTTCTTATGTAATGCAACAGGTGTCAGCTGAACGCGTCTGTTTTGTGGGACCTGTGTGGCATTATCCGAGGGGAGGAACAGAGGTGGGCCAAGGAAGGGACCTCACAGCCATCAGTAGGCAGTCTGGAGGTGGTGTCATGTGCCCTCTGCTGCCTCAGGAACACCACTCCAAACTGTGCCAGAAACCAACTCTTGGTGAGGTTTGAAACATTTGAAACATTTAATAATAGTCGCCAAAATACGGGAAATAAAATCAAAATAATGTAATACAGAAAATAAATATAAAATAATGGGATGTAGAGGGACTTTTTTTTTCTCTCTCTCTCTCTCTCTCTCGCTCTCGCTCTCGCTCGCTCTCTCGCTCTCGCTCTCTCGCTCTCGCTCTCGCCCCCCCCCTCCGCTCTCTCCTCTCTCTCCTCTCTCTTCTCTCTCTCTCTCTCTTCTCTCTCTCTCTCTCTCTCTCTCTCTCTCTCTCTCTCTCATCTCATCTCTCTCTTCTCTCTCTCTCTCTCTCTCTCTCTCTCTCTCTTCTCTCTCTCTCTCTCTCTCCTCTCTCTCTCTCTCTCTCTCTCTCTCTCCCCCCCTGTATTATTTGGAGTACCAAGATGACTCATGCTCAATATTTTCTCAGGTGGCAGAAACAGAGGAACTACTGAACCCCATCATATCCTGCCTCCAATGGACCTTTAAAATCCCAGAACCCACACACCCAGTAGCAGACAACCTACCTGAAGGCTCTGTAGTGGAGGCGGAAGGTGGAGGGAAGGTGGAAGATAGCGGTGACCCAGGTTGTGAGTGGAAGAAAGGTCACTCCACTCTTGCCCTCTCCTGCGTCACTTGTCTCGGTAACTTGGTGGCGGCGAACTCCAAAGCGAGACGGATCGTATGGCCACACTTGAAGCTGATCCTCGAGTAAGGTTTGAGAGGAGTAGCGGTGTTGTAAGAAACATAAGAAAAATAATAATGAGTAACAAGAAAATAACATCATAAGAAGTAACATGATAAATAACAAAAAAATAACATAAGAAAATAACATAATAATAAGTAACATCAAAAAGTAACATAAGAAAATAAGGAAGCTACAAGAGGCCGTGAGACCTACACGAGGTAGTTCCTGTTACTTAACACTACCTACATCCACCTTTCATCCCCATCCATGAAATGATATAGCCTCTTTTTAAAGCTCCCTATTGACTCCGCACTAACTACCTGACGACTGAGTCCATTCTAATCATTTACCACCCTATTTGTGAACCAGTTTTTCCCTATTTCTTTATTTTTTCCCTATTTGTGAACCAGTTTTTCCCTATTTGTGAACCAGTTTTTCCCTATTTGTGAACCAGTTTTTCCCTATTTCTTTAGTTTTTCCCTATTTGTGAACCAGTTTCTCCCTATTTCTTTAGTTTTTCCCTATTTGTGAACCTGTTTTTCCCAATTTCTTAAGTTTTTCCCTATTTGTGAACCTGTTTTTCCCTATTTCTTAAGTTTTTCCGTATGTGTGAACCTGTTTTTCCCTATTTCCTTAGTTTTTCCCTATTTGTGAACCAGTTTTTCCCTATTTGTGAACCTGTTTTTCCCGATTTCTTTAGTTTTTCCCTATTTGTGAACCTGTTTTTCCTTATTTCTTAAGTTTTCCCCTATTTGTGAACCAGTTTTTCCCTATTTGTGAACCTGTTTTTCCCTATTTCTTAAGTTTTTCCCTATTTGTGAACCTGTTTTTCCCTATTTCTTAAGTTTTTCCCTATTTGTGAGCCAGTTTTTCCCTATTTCTTTAGTTTTTCCCTAATTGTGAACCTGTTTTTCCCTATTTCTTAAGTTTTTCCCTATTTGTGAGCCAGTTTTTCCAGATTTCTTTATTTTTTCCCTATTTGTGAACCTGTTTTTCCCTATTTGTGAACCGGTTTTTCCCTATTTCTTTAGTTTTTCCCTATTTGTGAACCAGTTTTTCCCGATTTCTTAAGTTTTTCCCTATTTGTGAGCCTGTTTTTCCCTATTTCTTTAGTTTTTCCCTATTTGTGAACCAGTTTTTCCCTCTATTTTCTTTTGTTTTTTTCCCTATTTTGTGAACCAGTTTTTCCCTATTTCTTTAGTTTTTCCCTATTTGTGAACCAGTTTTTCCCTATTTCTTTAGTTTTTCCCTATTTGTGAACCTGTTTTTCCCTATTTCTTTAGTTTTTCCCTATTTGTGAGCCTGTTTTTCCCTATTTCTTAAGTTTTTCCCTATTTGTGAACCTGTTTTTCCCTATTTCTTTAGTTTTTCCCTATTTGTGAACCAGTTTTTCCCTATTTCTTTAGTTTTTCCCTATTTGTGAACCTGTTTTTCCCTATTTCTTTAGTTTTTCCCTATTTGTGAACCAGTTTTTCCCGATTTCTTAAGTTTTTCCCTATTTCTTTAGTTTTTCCCTGTCTTTTCTCTTTCCAGGGATGTCCTTGTGTTTAGGGACGAGGAGGTGGCTCAGGCGTCCACCATGGTCCTGCACAACTGTCTCCTGGAAGCCGAGGTGAAGGAGGAGCTATGCAAGTAAGTGTTTCCCTGTCCTCTTGGTGCAGTTTAAAGAGAGAGTGACAGACAGAAAGAGAGAGATAGAGATAGATAGATAGATAGAGAGAGAGAGAGAGAGAGTAACTATCCCATTGTTTGTACGGTAATATTTCAGTCTCCTATAGATTCCTTCTCAGTGTGTCAGTTTTTACTTAACTTTGTACAGGAAAAGTCTCTTAACCCCTTCCCAGATCTTTCCTTTACCATAAAAAATTGTCTGTTGTTAGCCATAAAATTACGAAAAGTAACTTAATATACCAAATTAGTTAATGGACAAGGATACTAAACAGGTCATAGCTATAACATATTGCCTATAGTCACTAAAATCGTCTAATGGTTCCCAAATTACAATGGATATTACGTTCTGGGCCTCAAGGGGTTAAAGAGAGAAAGACAGACAGAAAGAGAGCGACAGACACAAAGAAAGGGATAGAGATAGATAGATAGAGAGAGAGAGATAGAGAGTAATTATCCCACTGTTTGTACGGTAACATTTCATCTGCCTATAGATTCCTTTTCAGTGTCTGTCAATTTATACTTAACTTTGTACAGGAAAAGTCTCTTAATCTCAATAGCAGCAAATTCATGTGTCTCGAATAGCAGATTTTTCACTGTTAAAGAAAAGCAAGTCCAAAAACACCCTTAGCAGATTTTTCACTGTCAAAGAAAAGCAAGCACAAAAACACCCTTAGCAGATTTTTCACTGTCAAAGAAAAGCAAGCACAAAAACACCCTTAGCAGATTTTTCACTGTCAAAGAAAAGCAAGCACAAAAACACCCTTAGCAGATTTTTCACTGTTAAAGAAAAGCAAGCACAAAAACACCCTTAGCAGATTTTTCACTGTCAAAGAAAAGCAAGCCCAAAAACACCCTTAGCAGATTTTTCACTGTCAAAGAAAAGCAAGCACAAAAACACCCTTAGCAGATTTTTCACTGTCAAAGAAAAGCAAGCACAAAAACACCCTTAGCAGATTTTTCACTGTCAAAGAAAAGCAAGCACAAAAACACCCTTAGCAGATTTTTCACTGTCAAAGAAAAGCAAGCCCAAAACACCCTTAGCAGATTTTTCACTGTCAAAGAAAGCAGCCCAAAAACACCCTTAGCAGATTTTTCACTGTCAAGAAAGCAAGCCCAAAAAACACCCTTAGCAAATTTTTCACTGTCAAAGAAAAGCAAGCCCAAAAAACACCCTTAGCAGATTTTCACTGTCAAAGAAAAGCAAGTCCAAAAACACCTTAGCAGATTTTTCACTGTCAAGAAAAGCAAGTCCAAAAACACCCTTAGCAGATTTTTCACTGTAAAGAAAAGCAAGCCAAAAACCCTTAGCAGATTTTTCACTGTTAAAGAAAAGCAAGCACAAAAACACCCTTAGCAGATTTTTCACTGTAAAGAAAAGCAAGTCCAAAAACACCCTTAGCATTTTTCACTGTTTAAAGAAAAGCAAGCACAAAAACACCCTTAGCAGATTTTTCACTGTTAAAGAAAAGCAAGTCCAAAAACACCCTTAGCAGATTTTTCACTGTTCAAAGAAAAGCAAGTCCAAAAACACCCTTAGCAGATTTTTCACTGTCAAAGAAAGCAAGTCCAAAAACACCCTTAGCAGATTTTTCACTGTTAAAGAAAAGCAAGCCAAAACACCCTTAGCAGATTTTTCACTGTCAAAGAAAAGCAAGTCCAAAACACCCTTAGCAGATTTTTCACTGTTAAAGAAAAGCAAGCACAAAAACACCCTTAGCAGATTTTTCACTGTCAAAGAAAAGCAGTCCAAAAACACCCTTAGCAGATTTTTCACTGTTAAAGAAAAGCAAGCAAAAAAACACCTTAGCAGATTTTTCACTGTTAAAGAAAAGCAAGCCCAAAAACACCCTTAGCAAATTTTTCACTGTCAAAGAAAAGCAAGCCCAAAAACACCCTTAGCAGATTTTTCACTGTCAAAGAAAAGCAAGTCCAAAAACACCCTTAGCAGATTTTTCACTGTCAAAGAAAAGCAAGTCCAAAAACACCCTTAGCAGATTTTTCACTGTTAAAGAAAAGCAAGCACAAAAACACCCTTAGCAGATTTTTCACTGTCAAAGAAAAGCAAGTCCAAAAACACCCTTAGCAGATTTTTCACTGTTAAAGAAAAGCAAGCACAAAAACACCCTTAGCAGATTTTTCACTGTCAAAGAAAAGCAAGTCCAAAAACACCCTTAGCAGATTTTTCACTGTTAAAGAAAAGCAAGTCCAAAAACACCCTTAGCAGATTTTTCACTGTCAAAGAAAAGCAAGTCCAAAAACACCCTTAGCAGATTTTTCACTGTCAAAGAAAAGCAAGTCCAAAACACCCTTAGCAGATTTTTCACTGTCAAAGAAAAAGCAAGTCCAAAAACACCTTAGCAGATTTTTCACTGTTAAAGAAAAGCAAGCACAAAAACACCCTTAGCAGATTTTTCACTGTCAAAGAAAAGCAAGTCCAAAAACACCCTTAGCAGATTTTTCACTGTTAAAGAAAAGCAAGCACAAAAACACCCTTAGCAGATTTTTCACTGTCAAAGAAAAGCAAGTCCAAAAACACCCTTAGCAGATTTTTCACTGTCAAAGAAAAGCAAGCACAAAAACACCCTTAGCAGATTTTTCACTGTCAAAGAAAAGCAAGCCCAAAAACACCCTTAGCAGATTTTTCACTGTCAAAGAAAAGCAAGCACAAAAACACCCATAGCAGATTTTTCACTGTCAAAGAAAAGCAAGCACAAAAACACCCTTAGCAGATTTTTCACTGTCAAAGAAAAGCAAGCACAAAAACACCCTTAGCCCTTGCTTTGAGAAGACAACAAGTACACTATACTCTGTTTTTTTTAACGAGGTGAAAAATCCTGACCCCTTGCTGCTTACTGACTGATATATAATGCCGGGAGAAGATAATACTACAGTTCTTCTTCATTTCAGTTGTATTTTATCATAGTTAACCCTATTATCAGGTAAACATAGGCATAATTTTAACCCCTTGAGACCCAGAACGTAATTTCCATTGTAATTTAGGTACCCTTAGGACATTTTTAGTGACTATAAGCAATATTTTATAGCTATGACCTGTTTAGTATCCTTGTCCACTAACTAATTTGGTATTTAAGTTACTTTTTGTAATTTTATGGCTTGACAACAGACAATTTTTTATAGCCAAGGAAAGATCTGGGCGTGAAGGGGTTAAGATAGAATGGAATTTTTGCCTTGTTAAAGAAAATAGACTATAGACTAAACAGAAAAAACATGACAGTTTTACATTTTTCAGCAAATTTATGTGTGTCTTGATTAACAGATTTTTTCACTGTCAAAGTTTTCACGTGTAGGTTTCGCGGCCTCTTGTAGCTTCCTTATTTTCTTATGTTCTTGTGTTCTAAACTAAAGAAAAAGCAAGTCCACAAGCACCTTCAATCCTTGTTTTGAGAAAGAGACTAGTGTACACAAAACAGTAAACAGTAAACAGTAAACATAAAAAAAGCTGATGACATATTAACCCCTTCACCCCCAGATCTTTTCTTTGCTATATAAAAAATCCTGTGTTCTCGAGCCATAAAATTACAAAAAGTAACTACGTAAATATACCAAATAAGTTAGTGGACAAGAATATTCAACAGGTCATATCTATATAATATTGCTTATGTTCATTAAAATCGTCTAATGGGACCTAAATTACAATGGAAATTACGTTCTGGGCCTCAAGGGGTTATAGCTTCCTTGTTTGGCATTCATTCTCGAAGATCAAAATAACCTTAGTCCTTTTCCCGTCCTCTTTTTTCCCCTCTCTGTCAACCAACGCAAGTGTGAATGACCTTTGATGATTATAATAATGATAATAATAACAATGATGATGATTTTACTACAGCTAAGTATTAATTATCTGACCTTGGGGGGACAAAAGGTAGGTCGGATAATTGGAATTGTCGGATGTTCGGATATCACAGTAACCCTAAACGTAAGGACAAAATGGTATAGAACATAAAAGATGCAGCTCTTGAAGGCCGAGCCAGTGGTAGATGCGAAAGTAAAATTCATGCATAAATAAAGCCACAAATCAATGTTTTCTAATAACTAAAAAAAACGAAGTAAAATAAATGGCCAAAACAAGACACAATGTGGTGGTGAAAAAAGTTGGTTGTTTGGACAAGTCGGATGTTTGGAGGTCGGATGTTGGGAATTTGGCTGTATTATCATTACTTCTTATTATTATTACATTTCCAGGTGTCCCACAGGCAAGCGAGTCTTAAAACACCTGTTGGCACTGTACGAGACAGAGACCAAGTACTCGTGCTTTGTGCTGCTGTCCCTGGAGGTGTTGGTGACAGGGAAGGGACTCTTGGAGGAGGCGTGGGAGAGCCTCTCGGAGAACCATCAGCAACTGTGTTTGGAGGCGGTGGAGGCGGGACTCACGAACGCCTCCAAGCCTCTGTCCGGACCTCAGGGCGCTCCATGCCTCAAGTTTCTAGTGGGTGTGTTCAAGGTAGGCATGGCCGTTGCTCTCACTCTGCTAGATCTATTCATTTTGTCTGGATGGATAATGTATAACAAAAATTATAGTTATGTTTATTCATTTATATTCTTGCACTGAGGGTAGACTATCATAGAAAAACGGACCCTCACCTATAAATAACATCACAGGTGTCACTATAAAACTCCAGCCTGTGCTAACCAACGGGCGGAGGGCCAACCATCAGTCCCTCCATATGATAAAATAGTCTACTGCGCATAGGTTTCAAATGTAAAAAAAAAAAATTAGGTTGAGGGCAGCCATAAGTTTCTCCTGTTTTCTTTCTGTTAGAGGTAGGGGGTTCACCGAAAAGGCAGGCTCCGCTCGGGGATCGAACCCGAGACCTTCCACTTGCCGGGCAGACGTGCTACCGTTACACCACGGTCGCCTCCCGCTGACAACCCACACACTTTCTCAATTTGTTCAAGACATAACAGTGACAAGGAACAGTATTGTGCCTCACTACTCTTTTTGTGCCTTTCAGAATAAAGCAGACTATATATTCAGGACCCAAACCAATTGGATGAATCCGGAGTCAGCTCAGGTAAGCTCTAACTGTCTTACACTGAGTACCCTGGTGTGTCAGTGTACACTTTCTACCACCACTGACCTTTCATTCATTCATTCATTCTATCTATCCTCCCTTCCTTCTATCCTTCTTCCTCCTTTCTTTTTTCTTTCTTCTCTTCCTTCCTTCTTCATTATATATCTGTCCCTCCTTCCTCACTTCCTTCTATCCTTCTTCCTCCTTTCTTTCTTTCTTCCTTCCTTTCTTCCTTCCTTCCTTCCTTCCTTCCTTCCTTCCTTCCTTCCTTCCTTCCTCCCTTCCTTCCTCCCTCCCTCCCTCCCTCCCTTCCTCCCTTCCTTCCTTCCTTCCTTCCTTCCTTCCTTCCTTCCTTCTCCTTTCCTCCTCCCTCCCCCCCCCTCCCTCCCTCCCTCCTCCCTCCCTCCCTCCCTCCCTCCCTCCCCTCCCTCCCTCCCCTCCCTCCCTCCCTTCCTCCTCCTCCTCCTCCCTCCTCCTCCTTCCTTCCTTCCTTCCTTCCTTCCTTCCTCCTCCCTCCCTCCCTCCCTCCCTCCTCCCTCCCTCCCTCCCTCCTTCCCTCCTCCCTCCCTCCCTCCCTCCTCCCTCCCTCCCTCCCTCCCTCCCTCCTCCCTCCCTCTCCTCCTTCCTTCCCTTCCTCCTTCCTTCCTTCCTCTCCTTTCCCTCCCTCCCTCCTCCTCCCTCCCTCCTCCCTCCCTCCCTCCCTCCCTCCCTTCCTCCTTCCTTCCTTCCTTTCCTTCCTTCCTTCCCTTCCTTCCTTCTCCTTCCTTCTACCACCACTGACCCTCCATTGGTTCCTGCAGGTGTTGGCAAGACTGGGCAGCTTTGTGTGTGGTGTGGCCGCCTCGGATGTGTGGCGGCCCACTCTGCAGCAGGACAGGAGCCTCCTCGTCAGCAGTGTGGGTGAGTGTGTGACTCATTGATTGATTGATTGATTGTTTTATTAGGCTTAACATAACATACATATAGTTAATAATACATTACTTATATACAAGCCACGGTCCATTGAGCCCAGACTCTTTGATGGACCTGATGCCTTAGATATTTTTATAATTACAACAGTCGTGGAATTGTGCGGACTTTAGTATCGAACATGTTACATATATAGAAAAAAATATACATATAGGTTCATTTAAATTGTTGTAATAAAAACAGATCAATAGTAATGATAATAATAATAATAATAATAATGATTCAGTAATGATAATATTAATAATAATAATAATTAGAATAATATATCTACCCCTTCATCATAAAATCATTAGCCCCTTCACGCCCAGATCTTTCCTTTGCTATATCAAATGGTCTGTTGTTAGCTACAAAACTACAAAAAAGTAACTAAATATTCCAAATTAGCTAGAGTCTATTTTTTTTATTATGGTCAAAATGCAGTCAGGAAGCCACGCCCCCTGCCTGCCCTTCTATTCTACGGGGCAGCTGATTGGTGCATTCCTCGTATCATCACTACCCATCACAATATCTTCACTACTTAACAGCGGCGTGACCACTGGACAGAGCAATCTTCACTACAGAGGGTGTTTTGATTTTGTCACGCGCTGTTAAGTAGTGAAGATATTGTGATGGGTAGTGATGATACCAGGAATGCACCAATCAGCTGCCCCGTAGCATAGAAGGGCAGGCAGGGGGCGTGGCTTCCTGACTGCATTTTGACCATAATAAAAAAATAGACTATAGTGGCCAAGGATACAAAACCGGACATATCCATAAACTATTGATTATATTCATTAAAATAGTCTAATGGTACCCAAATTACAATGGAAATTACGTTCTGGGCCTCAAGGGGTTAAAAGGAAGAGGCGGGATTCACGTAGCAACTCATCTCTCATAAAATCTGAACTCTATTCTTATATAATGTAACATAAGAAGAAACTCATGATACAATATCCCCTCTCTGTATAACCCAGCAACCCTCTAATAATGAAGGCCTGTGTGCAGCTTTGTTACAGTGTATGAGCAACATGGGTAAGCTGGGAGACAACGCCTTCACCCCCTTGGACCGCTTCTCTGACATGAATGACGAGCCACAGATGACCAAGGCCAGGCAACACCCGGCCTTTGGCTTCAAGTGTGACCTGCTTCGCCTCATTGCCAGCCTGGTGCACTTAAACCCTGCCAATCAAGACCTGGTGAGCTTGGCATAGCTTGATGGGGATTGATTAAGGGCATAGGCATAGCTTGATGGCAGGGATTGATTGATTTATTTTTATTTTTATTTTATTTATTTTATTTTTATTTTTTATCACAAAGGACTGACCAAGGGCACAAAAAAAAGAGGTAACACAAAGCCCACTTAGTTACCAGTCCCTATAAAGAAGACAGTAAGAGAATAAAGAAAGGGCATTGATTAAGGGCATAGCTTGATAGGGATTGATTAAGGGCATAGCTTGATAGGGATTGATTAAGGGCATAGCTTGATAGGGATTGATTAAGGGCATAGCTTGATAGGGATTGATTAAGGGCATAGCTTGATAGGGATTGATTAAGGGCATAGCTTGATAGGGATTGATTAAGGGCATAGCTTGATAGGGATTGATTAAGGGCATAGCTTGATAGGGATTGATTAAGGGCATAGCTTGATAGGGATTGATTAAGGGCATAGCTTGATAGGGATTGATTAAGGGCATAGCTTGATAGGGATTGATTAAGGGCATAGCTTGATAGGGATTGATTAAGGCATAGCTTGATAGGGATTGATTAAGGGCATAGCTTGATAGGGATTGATTAAGGGCATAGCTTGATAGGGATTGATTAAGGGCATAGCTTGATAGGGATTGATTAAGGGCATAGCTTGATAGGGGTTGATTAATGGCATAGCTTTATTGCAGTGATTGATTAAGGGAGAAATTTTTATATAATTGATTAAGGGAGAAGTTTTATTTTGTGACTCATTATAATTAGTTCAGGTCGTTGCTAGAGGACATATAACGATCTCCTAACTATCATTTAACAATCTCCTGTCATGTAACAATCTCCTAAATGTCATGTAACAATCTCCTGTCATGTTGTAATCTCCTAAATGTCATGTAACAATCTCCCAACTGTCATGTAACAATCTCCTGTCATGTAACAATCTCCTAAATGTCATGTAACAATCTCCTGTCATGTTGTAATCTCCTAAATGTCATGTAACAATCTCCCAACTGTCATGTAACAATCTCCTGTCATGTAACAATCTCCTAAATGTCATGTAACAATCTCCTGTCATGTTGTAATCTCCTAACTGTCATGTAACAATCTCCATAGAGTAACAATCTTTTCCTCCCAACAGGTCAGAGATATGGATGGGCTACTACTAATACTACAAAGCTCAAAATTTGATGCCAGGAACCCTTTGATCAAGGAGGTATCCATCTTTGCGTTGAGGAACCTACTGGAGGGGAACCTTGAGAACCAGCGGTGCATTGAGGAGCTGCAGATGAAGGGTGTGGCCGCGAGTCCTGGCCTGGCCGAGATGGGGATGGAGGCCAGGCAGGAAGGGGGGAAGCTGAAACTAGTCCAACGGCCTCGCTCGTCCCCCCCTGACTGCCCTCCTGAACTGTGAACAATGAAATGGTGCTTTGTCTGCTTTAACCACTTGAGGCCCAGATCTTTCCTTTGATACATGAAATCGTCTGTTAGCCATATAATCACGAAAAGTAACTGAATATACCAAATTAGCTACTGGACAAGGATACTAAACAGGTCGTACCTATAAAATATTGCTTATATCCATTAAAATTGTCTAATGGTAGCCAAAATACAATGGAAATTACGTTCTGGGCCTCAAGGGGTTAAAAGGATAAATAAGATGACTAAGAGAGTATGCATGAGTGTAGTAGATGCGATGAGTAATAGGAGTGTGGATTCCTGAATACAGTCCTCTATACAAATCTTTCATTTCCAAACTACCCTCATTCGGTTTCTATCCTCCACCGGGACTGTGACTAATGAAAAAAGACATTGGCTGCTTTGACCTCCTTATTGGGGATGACGGGAAACAGAGGCATAATAAGGAGTGTGTATTTCTGATTCCTGAATACCAACAATCCTCTACAAAACCTTGATTCATTTCACCTTATCTTTTCTTAGCAGCAAGATAAGTGTAGTGTTATCTGCCTGATGCATTGCGCTATCTTATCAGTGCCCCGTCAGTCTGTCAGTTGCCTCTTGCAAACTCAAACGTGTGTTAGAAGTGTTACGGGATGCTGGATCAACTTTGGGCTCCTTATTCAGTAGTCTGTTGGTGTGAATAGGTAACTTACTTACTTAACCCCTTGAGGCCCAGAACGTAATTTCCATTGTAATTTATGTGCCATTAGACAATTTTAAGTGACTATAAGTAATATTTTATAGCTATGACCTGTTTAGTATCCTTGTCCACTAACTAATTTTGTATATTCAGTTACTTTTTGTGATTGTATGGCTCGACAACAGACGATTATATATAGCACAGGAAAGATCTGGGCGTGAAGGGGTGAAACTGAAACGTCAAAACAAATGTGATCGTTATTGCTGGTTTTGTCATCGTTGTCGTCATTGTTGTTGAAGCCGTGAAATGAGAAAAGTAGTGGGTAAATATTCCGCAGAAGTTGGCGGTCTTTTTCGGAGACGCGGACATCTTATTTCCGGGCTAAATTTGGTGCTTTTTTTAATGGGAGATATGTTTTTTTTTACACAAACTTGTAAAAACATGATGTAGTGAAGTGAACAACAAGGAAGCTTTTATGGACGTATTGAAAACTACACTTGTAATACACTCCATGTGGGTTGTTGTTGTTGTTGATGCATGAAAAGTTATTGTTTATCCTGCATTATTAGTTCAGTACAGTTGTGGGTCGGGAGTGAGGCCTTTTTTATCAGCACTCTCTGACGTGTTTCTTCTTGCTGTCTGGGTCTTTAATTAGTTGTCTTCTCTTATTCTATCTTATTAGTTTCTTTCTTTTTCTTTCTTCTTATTTTCTCTGGTCATCCAAAAACTGTTGATTGTTCTTTTTGCTTCTTCCACATTCCCCTCTCCACACAAATACTCCCCCACTATAG
The DNA here is from genome assembly GCA_016584305.1 of Chionoecetes opilio. Taxonomy (NCBI): domain Eukaryota; kingdom Metazoa; phylum Arthropoda; class Malacostraca; order Decapoda; family Majidae; genus Chionoecetes; species Chionoecetes opilio. The sequence continues at coordinate 632,377 of JACEEZ010005639.1, read as the reverse complement.
CCTCTTCCTCCTCTAGGTAAGGTGGTTGTAGCCTCACACTTTTCTTTCTTTCATTACTGTAGGCTGGGCACCATAACAGGAAACTTGACTGCTAGTATCGTATCAGTACATAAGTATAGTTACATTAGTATCAAGAGTAAATTTTTCCAGCTTCTTTAACCCCTTCACGCCCAGATCTTTCCTTTGCTATATGAAATCGTCTGTTATTAGCCATAAAACTACAAAAAAGTAACTAAGTAAACCAAATTAGCTAATGGACAAGGATATTAAACAGGTCATATCTATATAATATTGCATATGTTCATTAAAATCGTTGAATGGTGGTTATATTACAATGAAAATTACGTTCTGGGCCTCAAGGGGTTAAGACTTATATGTTGACAAGCCTCCTGTTTGGTAGCAAAATAGTGAATACTGCAGAGGAAGAGTGAAGGAATGAGTCAGTGTTGCTGTGATGGTGTCGTCACTTTAAAGGGCCAATAAATGAAATAATCCAGTATTCTTTTTTTCTTTGTTGTGGAGGTGGGTAAGATTGTGGCGCATGTTATCACTGATAGCATTATTATTAAAACCTTGAGATTACATTTTTTAACTAATATGTATATAATTCTCATGTACAATGGAATGGTTAGGCAGCTTGGGGAGGATGAAATTGATTGATTTAATGCCAAAAAAGGGGGAATTGGGAGAGGATGAGAGATTTTGTTCCTACAGTAAGGGAGGAGAGAGGCAGCAGTAGTCAGTCCGGAAAAACAGTGTAGTCACAGCTGGCCAGTATTTAAATACGTATTAAAATACATTTGTGTATTTAGAAATGTATTTATAAATACATTGGTTGTCATGTAGTATTTAAATACAGTATTTAAATACTTTTATGAGTATTTAAATACATTGTATTTAAATACTCATAATATAAAAATGTAAATATTGTTTGATCAGTTAATTTGGCCATAAACCCGCCCACCTATCTGGCAACCCTGGTGTTACAGTGAACCAGGGTTTCCACTGCCAAGGAAATGTCCTGATTTTAAGGAAATTTAGGCCTGAGAAGGACATTTCTAAGGAAACCCAAAATCTAAAGAAATCCATTTTTTTTCAGACATGTTAAAATTTGTGTGTATTTAAAATGTATTTACAAATGTATTTAAATACAATTGATGTATTTAGTATTTAGTATTTAAATACATTCATAAAATGTATTTAGTATTTAGTATTTAAATACATTCATAAAATGTATTTAGTATTTAGTATTTAAATACATTCATAAAATGTATTTAGTATTTAGTATTTAAATACATTCATAAAATGTATTTAATATTTAGTATTTAAATACATTCATAAAATGTATTTAGTATTTAGTATTTAAATACATTTCTCCCATGTATTTAGTATTTAGTATTTAAATACATTCAATGCATTTAGTGCCCAGCTCTGCGTGTAGTGCCCCCCCTCCTCTCCCCCCCGTTTGAAAATGAAAAAATTTACTTGAAAAAAACCATGACTCTTTATAGTTGAGAAATTGTGATTGTAATGCTGTACAGTGTACAGAATATAATACACTGAATAGAAGAATAATTAGTGTTGACAAAACTAGTGTGGGAAAAAGTGATAACACCTAATATGGATATGTAAAGACTTCCAGGAAACAGAATAGCATCCCACCAGAGAAGAAAAAGATACTATGGCCTACAGTGAACATAAGTATATAAGAACATAAGGAAGCTACAAGAGGCTAAGAGACCTACACGAGGTAGTTCCTGTTACTGAACACTACCTACATCCACCTTTCATCCCCATCCATGAATTTATCTAGCTTCCTTTTAAAGCTCCCTAATGACTCTGCACTAACCACCTGTCTACTGAGTCCATTCCAATCATTCACCCGATTAGTGAACCAATTTTCCCTATTTCCTTTTTAAATTACGCTTTTCCAGCTTGAATCTGTTACTTCTTCAAAATTTGAGTCCATTCCAATCATTTACCACCCTCTTTGTGAACCAGTTTTCCTCTATTTCCTTATTAAATTACGCTTTACCAGCTTGAATCCATTACTTCTTCACAACAGCAGGTCACTACAATCCAGTCTTCCATTCCAGGGTGTTTTGGCAGTGACCTAGCTTGACCCCTCAACACCTGCCCAGCCATGGCCCTGGGCATAGCTTTGACTGACATAGGTCAAAAAACAGTCAAGGCCGGCCAGGCCTTGCCGGTCACAGTCAGTGCCCGGCCAGGCACAGTCAAGGCCGGGGCTGAGCTGGTCCTCCTCTGGGCTGACATCCTGCTGGTACTAACGTGCTCTCTCCTCCACTTCCTGAGAGGCACTGAACACAATGGAGGGCTGCATGGGGGTCTTACTCTTGCCTTCTTCTTCATCGCAGGATTCACCACCAACCTCTTCCACTATTTCAGGTACAGTACAACCTCTTCCACTATTTCAGGTACAGTACAACCTCTTCCACTATTTCAGGTACAGTACAACCTCTTCCACTATTTCAGGTACAGTACAACCTCTTCCACTATTTCAGGTACAGTACAACCTCTTCCACTATTTCAGGTACAGTACAACCTCTTCCACTATTTCAGGTACAGTACAACCTCTTCCACTATTTCAGGTACAGTACAACCTCTTCCACTATTTCAGGTACCTCTTCCACTATTTAAACTTCTATCTTCCACTATTCAAACATGAAATTATGTGATCATAATTGACTCAATCAATCAATCATTGGGGGCATACGCCGGGGGGGCGTGTCGCCTCGCCCACCCTACGACGCCACTCCCGGGGGTCACCACGCGCGAGTCTCCATGCAGGCTCCTTTCCCATACCAAGCAGCTCTCGACAAGAAACATCAACTTGCCCCAGCCACGAGCCTTGTGGGCGCCCCCTTGGCCTCCTCCACGCCGGATTGTCTCTTACAGATACAACCCGATGGGAAGGATCGGTTTCAGGGTAGCGTGCCACATGCCCATATAGCCGAAGTTGGCGCTGACGGACTATGCAGGTAATAGGCCACGATTCAGTCTCACGGTGCAATCGCTGATTTGACACGTAATCATCCCAGCGATACCCCATGATTCTGCGAAGACACTTATTACCAAAGGCATTGATTCGTCTCTTCAAGTCACTATTTAGTGTCCATGTCTCACAACCATAGAGTAAGACAGGGATCACAAGCGACTTGAAGATCCGGATCTTTGTCCTTTTGCACAGGTACCGACGCCGCCAAATACTCCCGCTGAGCGAGTCCATAACACCGTGGGCTATGCCAATCTGCCGTAAGACTTCTTGACGTGACCCACCGTCATTATGGACTGCGCTACCAAGGTATGTAAAACTTTCCAAGATCTCAATGTCCTCGCCACATGCATGAACAGACTGTACTGCTTCATCTAGTAAGTCTCCAAACACCTGGACCTTGGTCTTGAGCCAGGAGACCTCAAGTCCCAAAGGCTTTGCCTCCTTGTGCAGCGCCTCGAGAGCCATCACCAGGACCTCCAGCGACTCAGCAAAGATTACTGCATCATCGGCAAAAACAAGATCAGTGATCTTGGTGTTGCCGACGGATGCTCCACAATCACTTTGATCTACAACCTTGTCCAATACCCAGTCCATACAAGCGTTGAAAAGTGATGGGGCAAGGACGCACCCTTGCCTCACTCCTGTATTCACAGGAAAGAAGCTGGATACACCTGCCCCACACTTCACACCACTCTCAGTCCCAGAATACAGACCAGTTATCAAACCAATAGTCCTTGCAGGAACCCCTCGAAGTCGCAGAAGATCCCAAAGTGACTCACGATGCACTGAGTCAAACGCTTTCTTGAGATCAACATAGGCTGCAAGCATCCCCTGTCGAAACTCACGTCGGCGTTCCACCAGGACACGAAGCGCTAGGATACGGTCCGTTGTTGACTTACCAGGCGTGAACCCAGACTGCTGAGGTCTCTGATGCTTCACCAGATGACTGCGGATCCGTGTCAGCAATAGATGGGCAAGCACCTTGCCTGGCACGCTGAGCAGTGTAATACCGCGGTAATTGTTGCAGTCCTGACGGTCCCCTTTCCCTTTCCAGATAGGGACGACCAGCCCCCTTTTCCAGTCAGGAGGAATGGTACCTGATTGCCACACGGCAGTCAGGACAGGATGCAACCCGCGGATCATGGCCTCACCCCCTTCTTTGAGGAGCTCTGCACTGATATTACAAACACCAGCTGCCTTTCCACCCCTCAACTTTGCTACAGCCTCTCTGACTTCGTCAAGAGAGGGTGCGGTTTCGTCAATGGGAGGATCGGCATCCACTGCCTGTAACCCAGTGGTGTGAAGCTGCTCAGTTGGAGGGTCCACCGTGAACAACTGCCCAAAGTACTCAGCCCAACGAGCCATCTGCCCATCCATGTCCGACACGAGGCGCCCATCTGCTGTTCGAATAGCACTCGCCCGAGAAGGAGACTTGGAACGGAGCTTCTTCAGGGCTCGGTAGGCGAGTCGGAGGTCATTAGCGTTCAAATGACCCTCGACATCCTCAGCGAGACTCCTGACATACCTCTCCTTGACTCTCCCCAGGAGGGTTCTAGTCCGGCATGACAGAGCCCTGTGCTGGTCCCGGTTCCCAGCCAGCCTGGCAGCGCGACTCTACTCGATTTTCTCCAGCGTCTCCCTCGAGACAAAACCACGCCTTGACCTCGGGCACTCCCCAATACACTCCTTGGCAGCCTGTAGAGTTTCACGTTTGAAGGTATCCCACAGTTCTACAGGGTCCCCGAGAGCACAGAGCTCATCAAACCGATTTGAGACTGCCACCGCATACTCATGATAATTGACTGCAGAAGTATAAATCAGATCAAATGACCTGGAGTAAGTTGGGATCTCGCCTGAAGTTTTCCACAACAAAAGATCAGAAAATGAATCATGAAGGGTAATTCTAAGATCAGGTTGAGTAATGATGCATTGATTGTTACCTTGATATGATGCACTTGATTGATGCCTTGATTGATGCCTTGATTGATGCCTTGTTTACTTTCTAGACACGAGTCCCAGAGGATGGCTCAGAGAACCGCCTGCCAGAAAGTCACAAAAATTCTGCTCATCCTCCTGCCCTGCTACTACCTTGTGCTGTGGTGAGTGTCCTGATACAGTAGAGGCAGCAGTAGCAGTAGTAGTAGTTGTTGTTGTTGTTGTTATAGATATAGGAGTAGTGGTAGAAGAGAGAGAGAGAGAGAGAGAGAGAGAGAGAGAGAGAGAGAGAGAGAGAGATTTTCAGGTAGTTAGTGCAGAGTCAAAAGGGATTTTTTAAAGGAGGCTAGACAATTTCATGAATGGGGATGAATCATGAAAGGTGGATTTAGGATTAGGGTGGATGTAGGGAGTATTAAGTAACAGGAACTACCACGTGTAGGTCTCCCAGCCTCTTGTAGCTTCCTTATTTTCTTATGTTCTTATGGGAGAGAGAGAGAGAGAGAGTATGTGTGTGTGTGTAGTGTGTGTGAGTGTGAGTGTGTGTGTGTGTGTGTGTGTGTGTAGTGTGTGTGTGTGTGTGTAGTGTGTGTGTGTATTTACCTAGTTGTATTTACCTAGTTGTATTCACCTAGTTGTATTCACCTAGTTGTATTTACCTAGTTGTAACATACAGGAAAAGCGCTATGCTCGTACTGTCCCGTCTCCAAATCTACTATTATCCAGCTTGCCTTTGAAGTCCTGAATACTTCTTGCATTAATCACTTTTGCATCAAGGTTGTTCCAGGCTTCTAGGCTTCTATACGGGAAGCTGTATTTTTTTATGTCCCTCTTGCATGTTGTCCTTTTCAATTTCTTCTCATGACCTCTTGTACTTCTATCGTCCCACACAAACAGATCTTCTCTATCAATTTTTTCCAGACCCATTGATGCTCTATACACTGCTATCAAATCTCCCCTTTCTCTTCTTTGTTCTCTTTTGTGTGTGTGTGTGTGTGAGTGGTGTGTGTGTGAAGTGTGTGTGTGTGTAGTGTGTGTGTGTGTGTGTGTAGCTACCATGGTGTTAATGTTGCAGGTCCTTCATGAGTTGCACACGGACTGACAGCCTGACAATCAAGTGCTGGACGGCTTCCCTTCGCCTCTTCTACTGCTCCTTGGGCTCACTTGTTCAGGCAGTCTTCCAGGCAAGTGACTCCTCCTCATCTCTCCTCTCCTCTCTCTCCTCTGATCAAAAATAACTATCATCATCACTGGTATAGAGCAGGCTATGTCAATATTCAATAATGCATATACTACACATGAAATACTTTACCTCAATCATAGTGGGGACAGGTGTCTGGTATACAGGCTACTGTATATACTGGTTCACAAATAGGGTGGTAAATGATTGGAATGGACTCAGTAGACAGGTAGTTCATGTCTCGGTAGTCATAGGGAGTCATTAGGGAACTTTAGGGTAGGGAACTTAGTGGTAGTCATTAGGGAACTTTAGGGTAGGGAACTTAGTGGTAGTCATTAGGGAACTTTAGGGTAGGGAACTTAGTGGTAGTCATTAGGGAACTTTAAAAAGAGGCTAGATCATTTCATGGATGGGGATGAAAGGTGGATGCAGGTAGTGTTAAGTAACAGGAACTACCTCGTGTAGGTCTCACGGCCTCTTGTAGCTTCCTTATGTTCTTATGTTCTTATGTAGTAATTGATGTCTTTCTGCCGCAGAGTTACGTGGTGATAGACCTGTGGTATCTCCCCGAGGGCACCATCCCTGATGCCCACTGTGAGTATTGTGACAGGGGTTTGCTGTAGCGCATACTGTTCTGTTCGCATTACTCGGTTGCCTCCTTGTTTTATTGCCCACAGATGTGTTGGTGATGGCGGCAGCGGTGTTCCTCACGCTGCACGCCGTGTATGGTGTGTGTCGCTACACCTGGATCAACTACCACGACGAAATGCACCTCTACATGCTGCCATGGAACTTCATCTGCATCATCTTTGTTCTCTTCTTCAACATAAGTGAGTGTTGGTATTGGGGGCATACGCCCCCCAGCATATGCCCCCAATGATTGATTGACTGAATCTATTTTCCGGGGTTCTTTTTCTTTTACTTCTATTACTCCATCCTTTAGCAGTAAAGTGATCGTGGATTACAGCTGTCCCTATTGATAGGTGCGTGCATATCAGTAGGCTGAAGATTTCACATTTAGAACACAAGGCTCACGGCAGATATAATGCACCTATAGATGATAAGGTCCAGGGTGGTTTATTACTATATGCTATCACTACACGGTTGCACAGGGCCCAGAAGCCACCAACGGGCCCCAAGCTGCCATTATATGCTTTCTTTTTAGAGTCTAGTCTCTTTTCCTCTTAAAGTACACCAGATTGATGCATTTAAATATTTAAGGCGTGCCCCCGGACCACCTTAGAGGGCTTGGAATCCCCCCACCATAGTTTTACAAAATAGGGCCCAAAACAGCATTTCGCATAGGGCTCCCAAAAGGCTAGAAACGGCACTGATACGGTTGAAAATATATTTCTTTGCATGCCAGGTGGACGGGTGGTGGCCATGGCCATAGTGACGGGGACGGTGGGTGGGTGGTGGCTGGTCCTTGCAGTGGGCGTTCCATTCCTGATCAACTACGCCGCCTACTCCTACGAAGCCTCCAAAGCAGATACCACAGGTCATGATGTCTGTCGCTACGTTTTCCTGGTACCATTGGCCCTACTATCTGCCATAACAGTCTCAGATCAGAGAGTCTTGACTGTCATCACCACTCTGACTTGGCTCGCGTGCTCCCTCCCGCATATCATAAGGTACCACCAGGAAGTGAGTAACTGGCTGCCGTGGGTCATTCCGGCTGTGGCACAAATCGTCGCTTTACTCACAATGATGATCAAATGGAGTGTGTTCGAGGCCACGTTTCAGAGGTTCCCGCGCTTGGCTCGCTTCAACCAGTGGACCGCAGTGCCCACGAAGGAAAACCTGAAGCCCTATGAAACTGCTTAACCCCTTGAAGCCCAGAACGTAATTTCCATTGTAATTTGGGTACCATTAGATGATTTTTAATGAATATAAGCAATGTTTTATAGATATGATCTGTTTAGTATCCTTGTCCACTAACTCATTTGGTATATTCAGTTACTTTTCGTAATTTTATGGCTCGATAACATACAATTTTTTATAGCAATGGAAAGATCTGGGCGTGAAGGAGTTAAAAGGATGGCAGAAATAAGATGACTATAGTCTATTTTTTTTTACGAGGCGAAAATTCCATTCTATCATAAGGTCTCATGCTAAAGTTATGCCTCTGTTTACCTGATAATATGGTTAACTATGATAAAATACCATTGAAATTTAGAAGAAGCGTAGTATTCCAAGTATGTGTAGGATTGACCAACAAAAAGACATTGAATGCTTTAATCCCTGAGACCCAGAACGTAATTTCCATAGTAATTTGGGTACCATTAGATGATTTCAGTGACTATAAGCAATATTTTATGGATATGACCTGTTTAGTACCCTTGTCCACTAACTAATTTGGTATATTCAGTTAGTTTTTGTGATTTCATGGCTAACAACAGACGATTTTATATAACAAAAGGAAAGATCTGGGCGTGAAGGGGTTAACCTCCTTATTAGAGACTAAGGGAAAGAAGAGTATAAGGAGGAGAGTGTATTCCTGAATATACTCATACACCTCTACACACTTGATTCATTTCTCCTTATCTTTTCTTAGCAGCAAGATAAGTGTAGTGTTATCTGCCTGATGCATTGCGCTATCTTATCAGTGCCCCGTCAGTCTGTCAGTTGCCTCTTGCAAACTCAAACGTGTGTTAGAAGTGTTACGGGATGCTGGATCAACTTTGGGCTCCTTATTCAGTAGTCTGTTGGTGTGAATAGGTAACTTACTTACTTAACCCCTTGAGGCCCAGAACGTAATTTCCATTGTAATTTATGTGCCATTAGACAATTTTAAGTGACTCTAAGCAATGTTTTATAGATGTGTATGATGGTATATGATGTGAATGTGATAACAGATGTGAATAGGTAACAAATATATAAGTAAAATAGGAATAAAATAGTAAATAGAATAAGTAAACACAAAAACAAATGTGATCGTTATGGCTGATTTTGTCATCGTTGTCGTCATTGTTGTTGAAACCATGAAATGAGAAAAGTAGTGAAGTGAACAACAAGGAATTAAGCTTTTATGAACTTATTGAAAACTACCCCGGTGATACACTCCATGTGGGTTGTTGTTGTTGTTGCAGGAAAAGTGATGGTTAATCCTGTATTCTCCCGGAATCCCCCTCCTTCTCCCTTGAGTAAACCTAACCTAACCTAACCTAACCTAATCTAATCTAACCTAACCTAACCTAACCTAACCTAACCTAACCTAACCTAATCTAATCTAACCTAACCTAACCTAACCTAACCTAACCTAACCTAACCTAACCTCCTTCCTCCAACACATCCACATCCTTCCTCTGATCTAACCATCCTGCTGTAACATTCCCTTCCTTCCCCTTTCCTGCACCGTTTCACAATTTCTCTCTAACCCCTTCCCTTCATTATGCTTTGCCATAGTGCCATATCACCTCTGATTCTGGCACATTTCTCCGTTTTGGCATTTTAGGTTAGGTTAGGTTAGGTAAGGTTCGGTTAGGTTAGGTTAGGTTAGGGGAGGGGAGTAGTGCCCCCTCCCCATTAGTATCAAGAGTAAATTTTTCCAGCTTTTTAAAAACTTATTTAGTGATGCCTCCTGTTTGGTAGCAAAATAGTGAATAATGCAGAGGAAGAGTGAAGGAATGAGTCAGTGTTGCTGTGATGGTGTCGTCACTTTAAAGGGCCAATAAATGAAATAATCCAGTATTCTTTTTTTCTTTGTTGTGGAGGTGGGTAAGCTTGTGGTGCATGTTATCACTGATAGCATTATTATTAAAACATTGAGATTAAATTTTGTTCCTACAGTAAGGGAGGAGAGAGGCAGCAGTAATCAGTCCGGAAAAACAGTGTAGTGTCCCCTCCTTCCTCTCCCCTCCTTGAAAATTAAAAAAGCTCTTGAAAAGAAATATGACTCATTATAGTTGATAAATTGTGAGTGTAATGCTGTAAAGAATATAATACATTGAATAGAAGAATAATTAGTGTTGACTACGCTTTACCAGTTTGAATCCATTACTTCTTCACAACAACAGGTCACTACAATCCAGTCTTCCATTCCAGGGTGTTTTGGCAGTGACCTAGCTTGACCCCTCAACACCTGCCCAGCCATGGCCCTGGGCATGGCTTTGACTGACATAGGGCAAGACACAGTCAAGGCCGGGGCTGAGCTGGTCCTCCTCTGGGCTGACATCCTGCTGGTACTGACGTGCTCCCTCCTCCACTTCCTGAGAGGCACTGAACACGATGGAGGGCTGCATGGAGGTCTTACTCTTGCCTTCTTCTTCATCGCCGGACTCACCACCAACCTCTTCCACTATTTCAGGTACAGTACAACCTCTTCCACTATTTCAGGTACAGTACAACCTCTTCCACTATTTCAGGTACAGTACAACCTCTTCCACTATTTCAGGTACAGTACAACCTCTTCCACTATTTCAGGTACAGTACAACCTCTTCCACTATTTCAGGTACCTCTTCCACTATTTAAACTTCCATCTTCCACTATTCATCAAAAAAGCATTAGAGAGCACTTGGATAAACATAGTTTGATCAATGATTCACAACATGGATTCACCAAGGGTAGTTCATGTCTCACCAATTTATTGAGTTTTTATAGGAAAGTTTATGAGACGGCAGATAATGATAAGGATTATGATATAACTAGCCGCAAAGCCGCCCTCCGGGCGGACTTTTTGCCTAACTCCTGCGGAGGGCTATTGGTGGGCCTTTGGCCCACCAAACACAGACTCTCCAGATAGCCCCTTCTAACTTTCCTGAAATCATGGATGTAGAAATGTATGTATTAACGCCTTACCCATCACCACACACCCATTTACTCACCCATTACCCCCCACCCATTCACTCACCCATTACCCATCACCCCCCACCCATTCACTCACCCATTACCCATCACCACACACCCATTCACTCACCCATTACCCATCACCCCCACCTATTCCCTCACCCATCACCCATCACCCCCAATCCATCACCCCCACCCATTCACTCACCCATTACCCATCACCCCCCATTACCCATCATCCCCCACCCATTCACTCACCCATTACCCATCACCACACCCATTCACTCACCCATTACCCATCACCCCCCACCTATTCCCTCACCCATCACCCCCCACCCATTCACTCACCCATTACCCATCACCCCCCCATCACCCATCACCCCCCACCCATTCACTCACCCATTACCCATCACCACACCCATTCACTCACCTATTACCCATCACCCCCCACCTATTCCCTCACCCATCACTCATCACCCCCAACCCATCACCCCCCACCCATTAACTCACCCATCACCCCACACCCATTACCCATCACCATACATCAAGGTTTCCTCAATTCTCGCAACCCACTTTTTTTCACAATTCTCGCTAATAGGCTACTAAAAAAAAAAAAAATGTAATCGGATCATCTCATAAGTGGGCTTAAAATGTTTCCCTGCTCGACCCGGTTCCAAAACTGTGCCATATGATGGGATTGCGTCACAGGGTGCGGCACCTATCGCGGACACACAGACAGACACACTTTCGCTTATATTATTATAGATATATCTGGACTTTAGTAAGGCATTTGACAAAGTACCACACGAGCGACTCTTAAATAAGGTTAGGGCTCATGGTATAGATGGGAAGGTTCTTCATTGGATCAGAGCTTGGCTAAGTAATAGGCAACAAAGGGTTACAATTAATGGTTCTAAATCTGAATGGGGACTGGTGACAAGTGGAGTTCCACAAGGGTCTGTTTTGGGTCCATTACTATTTTTGATTTACATCAACGACTTGGATAGTGGGATTAGCAGTGATATCAGCAAGTTTGCTGATGATACTAAGTTAGGTAGGATTATTGGATCACAGTCTGACGTAAACATATTGCAGGGAGACTTAGATAAACTTAACGAGTGGGCAGTCAGATGGCAGATGGAATTTAATATTGATAAATGTAGCGTTATGAATGTTGGTAGAAAAAACTCTGGTAATAGATACACCATAAGCAATGTATCGCTGAAAAGATCAGAAGGTGAAAAAGATCTTGGAGTGAGGGTGAGCCCAGACCTCCGACCTAGGAAACAATGTATTGAGGCCAGAAATAGAGCTAATAGAGTATTAGAATTCATTACCAGAAGTGTTAAAAGTAGAAGTGCGGAAGTTATTCTAAAGCTTTATCTGGCTCTAGTCAGGCCTCACCTAGACTATGCAGTTCAGTTTTGGTCTCCATATTACAGGATGGATATAGTGTTGTTAGAAACAGTGCAGAGAAGGATGACCAAAATGATACAAGGGATGCGTAACTTTAGTTATGAGAGGAGATTGAAGTTATTAAAATTACACTCACTCGAGAGACGCAGAGTAAGGGGCGATCTGATAGAAGTTTTTAAGTGGATAAAGGGATTTAATAAAGGAGAGGTAGGAAAAGTTCTTACGGCTTTTAACCAGGGTAGAACAAGAAGTAACGGATTCAAGCTGGAAAAGCGTAGATTTAGAAAGGAAATAGGGAAAAACTGGTTCACAAATAGGGAATGAATGGAATGGTCTCAGTAGACAGGTAGTTAGTGCGGAGTCATTAGGGAGCTTTAAAGAGGGGCTGGATAGGTTCATAGATGGGGATGAAAGGTGGATGCAGGTAGTGTTAGGTGACAGGAACTACCACGTGTAGGCCTCGCGGCCTCTTGTAGCTTCCTTATTTTCTTATGATCTTATGTTCTTATGTATTCAAACATATGAAATTATGTGATCATAATTGACTGCAGAAGTATAAATCAGATCAAATGACCTGGAGTAAGTTGGGATCTCGCCTGAAGTTTTCCACAACAAAAGATCAGAAAATGAATCATGAAGGGTAATTCTAAGATCAGGTTGAGTAATGATGCATTGATTGTTACCTTGATATGATGCACTTGATTGATGCCTTGATTGATGCCTTGATTGATGCCTTGTTTACTTTCTAGACACGAGTCCCAGAGGATGGCTCAGAGAACCGCCTGCCAGAAAGTCACAAAAATTCTGCTCATCCTCCTGCCCTGCTACTACCTTGTGCTGTGGTGAGTGTCCTGATACAGTAGAGGCAGCAGTAGCAGTAGTAGTAGTTGTTGTTGTTGTTGTTATAGATATAGGAGTAGTGGTAGAAGAGAGAGAGAGAGAGAGAGAGAGAGAGAGAGAGAGAGAGAGAGAGAGAGGAGAGAGAGAGAGAGAGGAGAGAGAGAGAGAGAGAGAGAGAGAGGGGAGAGAGAGAGAGAGAGAGAGAGAGAGAGAGAGATTTTCAGGTAGTTAGTGCAGAGTCAAAAGGGATTTTTTAAAGGAGGCTAGACAATTTCATGAATGGGGATGAATCATGAAAGGTGGATTTAGGATTAGGGTGGATGTAGGGAGTATTAAGTAACAGGAACTACCACGTGTAGGTCTCCCAGCCTCTTGTAGCTTCCTTATTTTCTTATGTTCTTATGGGAGAGAGAGAGAGAGAGAGTATGTGTGTGTGTGTAGTGTGTGTGAGTGTGAGTGTGTGTGTGTGTGTGTGTGTGTGTGTGTGTGTAGTGTGTAGTGTGTGTGTGTGTGTGTGTGTGTGTGTGTGTGTAGTGTGTGTGTGTGTGTGTGTAGTGTGTGTGTGTGTGTGTAGTGTGTGTGTGTATTCACCTAGTTGTGTTTACCTAGTTGTAACATACAGGAAAAGCGCTATGCTCGTACTGTCCCGTCTCCAAATCTACTATTATCCAGCTTGCCTTTGAAGTCCTGAATACTTCTTGCATTAATCACTTTTGCATCAAGGTTGTTCCAGGCTTCTAGGCTTCTATACGGGAAGCTGTATTTTTTTATGTCCCTCTTGCATGTTGTCCTTTTCAATTTCTTCTCATGACCTCTTGTACTTCTATCGTCCCACATGTGTGTGTGTGTGTGTGTGTCTCCCTCTTGCATGTTGTCCTTTTCAATTTCTTCTCATGACCTCTTGCACTTCTGTCGTCCCACACAAACAGATCTTCTCTATCCATTTTTTCCAGAGCCATTGATGCTCTATACACTGCTATAAAATCTCCCCTTTCTCTTCTTTGTTCTCTTTTGTGTGTGTGTGTGTGTGAGTGGTGTGTGTGTGTGTAGTGTGTGTGTGTGTAGTGTGTGTGTGTAGCTACCATGGTGTTAATGTTGCAGGTCCTTCATGAGTTGCACACGGACTGACAGCCTGACAATCAAGTGCTGGACGGCTTCCCTTCGCCTCTTCTACTGCTCCTTGGGCTCACTTGTTCAGGCAGTCTTCCAGGCAAGTGACTCCTCCTTATCTCTCCTCTCCTCTCTCTCCTCTGATCAAAAATAACTATCATCATCACTGGTATAGAGCAGGCTATGTCAATATTCAATAATGCATATACTACACATGAAATACTTTACCTCAATCATAGTGGGGACAGGTGTCTGGTATATAGGCTACTGTATATACTGGTTCACAAATAGGGTGGTAAATGATTGGAATGGACTCAGTAGACAGGTAGTTCATGTCTCGGTAGTCATAGGGAGTCATTAGGGAACTTTAGGGTAGGGAACTTAGTGGTAGTCATTAGGGAACTTTAGGGTAGGGAACTTAGTGGTAGTCATTAGGGAACTTTAGGGTAGGGAACTTAGTGGTAGTCATTAGGGAACTTTAAAAAGAGGCTAGATCATTTCATGGATGGGGATGAAAGGTGGATGCAGGTAGTGTTAAGTAACAGGAACTACCTCGTGTAGGTCTCACGGCCTCTTGTAGCTTCCTTATGTTCTTATGTTCTTATGTAGTAATTGATGTCTATAAGGAACTACCTCGTGTAGGTCTCACGGCCTCTCGTAGCTTCCTTATTTTTTTATGTTAATTCTTATGTCCTTATGTAGTAATTGATGTCTTTCTGCCGCAGAGTTACGTGGTGATATACCTGTGGTATCTTCCCGAGGGCACCATCCCTGATGCCCACTGTGAGTATTGTGACAGGGGTTTGCTGTAGCGCATACTGTTCTGTTCGCATTACTCGGTTGCCTCCTTGTTTTATTGCCCACAGACGTGTTGGTGATGGCGGCAGCGGTGTTCCTCACGCTGCACGCCGTGTATGGTGTGTGTCGCTACACCTGGATCAACTACCACGACGAAACGCACCACTACATGCCACCGTGGGACTTCATCTGCATCATCTTTGTTCTCTTCTTCAACATAAGTGAGTGTTGGTATTGGGGGCATATGCCCCCCAGCATATGCCCCCAATGATTGATTGACTGAATCTATTTTCCAGGGTTCTTTTTCTTTTACTTCTATCACTCCATCCTTTAGCAGTAAAGTGATCGTGGATTACAGCTGTCCCTATTGATAGGTGCGTGCATATCAGTAGGCTGAAGATTTCACATTTAGAACACAAGGCTCACGGCAGATATAATGCACCTATAGATGATAAGGTCCAGGGTGGTTTATTACTATATGCTATCACTACACGGTTGCACAGGGCCCAGAAGCCACCAACGGGCCCCAAGCTGCCATTATATGCTTTCTTTTTAGAGTCTAGTCTCTTTTCCTCTTAAAGTGCACCAGATTGATGCATTTAAATATTTAAGGCGTGCCCCCGGACCACCTTAGAGGGCTTGGAATCCCCCCACCATAGTTTTACAAAATAGGGCCCAAAACAGCATTTCGCATAGGGCTCCCAAAAGGCTAGAAATGGCACTGATACGGTTGAAAATATATTTCTTTGCATGCCAGGTGGACGGGTGGTGGCCATGGCCATAGTGATGGGGACGATGGGTGGGTGGTGGCTGGTCCTTGCAGTGGGCGTTCCATTCCTGATCAACTACGCCGCCTACTCCTACGTAGCCTACAAAGCAGGCACAGGTCGTAATGTCTGTCACTACGTTTTCCTGGTACCATTGGCCCTACTATCTGCCATAACAGTCTCAGATCAGAGACTCTTGACTGGCATCACCACTCTGACTTGGCTCGGGTGCTCCCTCCCGCATGTCATAAAGTACCACCAGAGAGTGAGTGAGTGGCTGCCGTGGTCATTACGGCTGTGGCACAAATCGTCGCTTTACTCACAATGATGATCAAATGGAGTGTGTTCGAGGCCACGTTCCAGAGGTTCTCGCGCTTGGCTCGCCTCAATCAGTGGACCGCAGTGCCCACGAAGGAAAACCAGAACCCCGATGAAACTGCTTAATGACCCCTTGAGGCCCAGAATGTAATTTCCATTGTAATTTGGGTACCATTAGACGATTTGTAGTGACTCTAAGCAATATTTTATAGCTATGATCTGTTAGTATCCTTGTCCACTAACTCATTTGATATATTCAGTTACTTTTCGTAATAATATAGCTAGATAACATACAATTTTTTATAGCAAAGGAAAGATCTGGGCGTGAAGGAGTTAATGCATGTTTTGTTATTATCAAGGCCGTATATAGTAATGATAGATAGATATAATGACTATAGTAATGAGCCTATGTAAGGACTGCTTATTACTAGTTCCTGCCAATACATTTTCGTGTTCCCCGCAAAACACATGCATACACACACCAAAGAAAAATTGAATAGAAAAATAGATATATAGCCTATGTAGTATGTGTAGGCTATATAGATAGATAAATAGATAAACATACTACATTAAAGAAGCAACAACATAAAATAGCTTATGATATCACAACCTCATGATCAAAATGTCATCACAGCCTCATGATCAAAATGTCTAGTGATTTTTTTTTTTTTTTGTGCCTATAGCGCCTGTAGGCAGTGGTGACCCAGGGCTTGGATGGTAGGCTTTGGAGGTTCACTTGAGGGCTGTGATGGTTGGTCCTCGCCCGTGGTGGCGCAGGCAGGATTCTTATAGTGACGCCTGTGATTAGAGGCTCATGCCGCCCCCCTGTGTCCTCCGATGCACTCGCAGTCGAAGGTAGAGTTGATGGGCAGCATGTGGGTGTTCTTAGGCCACTCGACGGTGCAGAAAGGTTTTGGGTTTCTTCGGGGATCAAACTCGGGTCAACGAGAACGCCAGTCGGAGACGCTAACCACTCCGCTACCGCCTCCCCAAATATGGGGATGTGACTGATATGTTTTGTATGTAATGTTCACCGCCAATTACAGAAATACATCTTGTTTTATAATTCGCGTAATTACTCGTGTATGTGTGTCCCGCAAGAGAGGAAGGAGGTGGAAAAATGGACATGAATAAATGAACGACATGAGTAAATTTGATGCTATAGAACGAAAATGAAGACATGCAGGATGACAAATATGATGAGAGAGAGAGAGAGAGAAAAGATAAATAAGATATGCATGCTGACTTGCTGGCTGTTCAACTCCGACTCCCTAGCTTTACTGTTATCAAGTATGTACAGTAAAACCTCTCGTATTCGGACCCTCATTATTCGGACCTCTTTCTTTTTTTTTCTCTTTTTTTTTAGTGGTCGAAATTTCCTAGCTATATATATATATATATATATATATATATATATATATATATATATATTATATATATATATATATATATATATATATTATATATATATATATATAAAATAATATATATATATATATATATATATATATATATATATATATATATATATATATATATATATATATATATATATATCACCTAGATTTTTTTTTTTTTTTTTCTCTTTTTTTTAGGGGTCGAAATTTCCTAGCTATATATATATAGGCTACACCTAGAATTATTATTTTTTTTTTTTTTACATATCCCCCCATTATTCGGATCCTTGCATTACTCGGACCACTCCTTGGCCCAATTAGTCCGAATATGAGAGGTTTAACTGTATGTAATTATACCTAATGTACGAGTAATATGTATCACTTTAACTGACTTTTATTGGAAGCATCAGACCAACCAAAAATAAGTTGTTGTTTCATCTAAAAGTTTCATCTTTCTTCTTTTCTCCTTCTTCATCATCTTTCATCTTTCTCTTCTTTTTTGTTTCATCTATGTTTTCTTTTCATTGTATTTGTTTAGTATACATACACAACTAGATACGTAACTAATATAAATATCTCCAGTACATACCTACGTATTCTTCATAATGTGTTTGCTTTCAATAACGTAAAACTAAACTGCAAGGGAAAAATTATACAGGGAACAGTTTTGATAAGGGAAAAATAACTCTGATATATTTGAGCTGTGAAGTAAAAGAACAACAGTTTATAAAGTGTTTCTCGAAGTAATGTTAGCGGGATACATGCTACATTCATACATACATACATATACACATACATACATACATACATACATATACACATACATACATACATACATACATATACACATACACATACATAGATACATACATACATTCGCACATGCATACATTCGCACATACATACATTCGCACATACATACATTCGCACATACATACATTCGCACATACATACATTCGCACATGCATACATTCGCACATACATACATTCGCACATGCATACATTCGCACATACATACATTCGCACATACATACATTCGCACAGCATACATTCGCACATATATACATTCGACATACATACATTCGCACATGCATACATTCACATATACATTCGCACATACATACATTCGCACATGCATACATTCGCACATACATACATTCGCACATACATACATTCGCACATGCATACATTCGCACATACATACATTCGCACATACATACATTCGCACATACATACATTCGCACATGCATACATTCGCACATGCATACATTCGCACATACATACATTCGCACATACATACATTCGCACATGCATACATTCGCACATACATACATTCGCACATACATACATTCGCACATACATACATTCGCACATACATACATTCGCACATGCATACATTCGCACATACATACGTTCGGACAAACATACATTCGCACATACATACATTCGCACATAACATACATACATTCGCGCACATACATTCGCACATAGCTACATACATTCGCACATAACTACATACATTCGCAAATAGTACATACATTCGCACATACATACAGGCAGACATTCAACCTTAATATAAGACCCAAAACTAACAACAAACAGGCGTCCAAAGACTCCAAACTAGCAACTGTCATCACATAGTTCGTTGCAAATAGCACACTGACGCCCTATGACCTTCACCGTGACCCCTGACCCCGCCTGGCACCCTCGGCAAGGCTGTGCGAGGGACTGCAACACTTACACAATTATTTATAGAAGTGGTAAACGTACATACGTGGTGTCGCGTCGCGTTGTGATACTGTTGTTGCTGCCACACTACCACTACTACTGCTACTATGCTACTACCTACTATTACTACTACTCCTACTACTACTACTATACTACTACTACTACTACTACCATTACTAGCCTCCTACTACTACACTTCTATAGTCTACTACCACGTACTTCTACTACTACTACTACTACTACTACTACTACTATTACTACTACTCCTACTACTACTACTACTACTACTACTACTACTACTATACTACTACTACTCCTACTACTACTACTATACTACTACTACTACTACTACCATTACTAGCCTCCTACTACTACACTTCTATAGTCTACTACCACGTACTTCTACTACTACTACTACTACTACTACTACTACTACTACTACTACTATCTACTAAACTACTACCTACATACTACTACCTACTACATTACTACTCTCTACTACTAGTATCTCTACTAACTCTACTACTACTACTTCTATAGTACTACACATATCCACTATTATTCTACTACTACTAACTACTACTACTACTACTACTACTACTACTACTACTACTAACTATCCACTAATCCTAAAATTACTACTACGTACAGTACACTACTACTAGTCTACTACTACTACTAATACTCCTAATAACTCACCACACTACTGTCCTACGTTACACTCTCTACTACTTACTACTATACTCAGACCACACTACTCTAAAAATCCTTCCTTACATACACCACCACCACCACCACCACGTTGAACACTCATGATATCATTACTTAAATCTATATTAATTTCAGAACTCACGCGTGGCTTAATAAAATTATCTTTCTAAAATATAAACCCTTGTGTTCTGACGAAGGCCTCGAAGGTGGCCACAGCGGAAAACTTACTTTGAAGGGAGAAGAAAAAAGGTTGAAGGAAAGCGACAAAAAAACCGAAGTAGGTTATTTATAAAATCTTCCTCGTGCGTCTGCCGTTTCCTCTTCCTCGTCTTCTCATTTCACGTTTACTCCTTAAATAACGACGCTAAAAAGGTGAACCAGCTTACTATATACACCTTACTTGCATGTGAATCTAAATTGACTGTATTAATGAGATAAAAGCAGGTTTAATCTTGATAAATAAGTTATTTATCGGAAAATTGCATCATACTCAAACAGGAAAACTCAGTAGCCGGCACCTCAACCTCCTCCCAAGGCATGCTACTCCTTGGGATTTTTTCCAAGATCTTGGGATTTTGGCCATGGCTTTGAGATTTTTTTTCTCTATCTTTGGATTTTTGGGGGATTATTCAAGTATTTCTCCAGCAGTTTATCTCAAGGTAAAAAAACGTCTAATGGTACCCAACTTACAATGGAAATTATGGTCTGGGCCTCAAGGGGTTAAAAACCTTGGGATATTTTTGTATATCTTGGGATATTTTGGGGACAGTCTTGGGATTTCTGAAAAGGTAGAGTGGCATCGCTCACAGTCACACATAATAAATTACACACACACACACACACGCGGTTCCCCAGTCCCTCACTCCAGGATTGCCAGGTCGTGGACTGTGTTCCCACCCAATCCCATCACAAAACCAGCCCAAAAACCGCGACCTCGGTCTCAAAAAACTGCGACAAAACTGCCATTTTTTTTTTCTTTTGTGTATGTTTGATGCTCAAGACGACTGACAGGAGTATAACAAAAAGGGGAAAAAATATATGACAAGTAATGTATCTATATTAGCATACATACGTACCCATTCATGCCTTATGCCCCGTTCTCACAGCCGATTTGGGTACCTCGATCAAACTCGATCATGCGATCGTGTAATGATCTGCCTCGGTCGGCAGGGAGGTCCAGCTCAGTCGTGCGCGGTCTTGTGCGGTCTACCTTGGTCGGTAGGGGTCGGGGTTTCTACACGGATTTTTTTGACATGTCAAAAAAATCCGTGTAGCGATCGAGAAGGCACGCGGTCGTGAAGCGATCGTGAAGCGATCTGCAGTACATCGTGTAGCGCTCTGCTAAAGTCGCGTATAGTCGTGTAAAAGGTAGAGTTGATCGGGAAGAGATCTAGTCACATCGGGTGACAAAATTTTACCGATCTGTACTCGATCAACTCGACCTCTACACGACCTCTACACGACCTCAACTCGATCTTGCCCGACCCCTATCGGGTGCATGTACTCGATCAACTCGATCATTTCCCGACCGCCCCCGATCTCCACTCGACCTTACACGACTTGCGCCCGACTTCCGCCCGATCATACCCGATCACACACGACCACACCCGATCGCCTCGATATAAACGCGGTGTCAGCGGCATTTCTCATATGTTCCCAAGATTCCGTCGAAGAAACATCTACTCACCATGCCAAGAAAAAAGAAGATACCTGCTGAAGCCATCATCGATGATGATCTTGCCGAGGACAGCAGGCCCCCGAGGTCCCCGACGCCGGCCCCGCCCCCAGAAGTGCCCACAGAGGTGCCCTCAGAAGTGCACAACACCCAGAAGAAGAAGGGGAAGGGAGAGAGCATGCAGCACTGCAGCCTCTACTAGAAAATAGTGCAGTTTATTTATACCTAATCTGGTGCTATCGTGTTGTAATCGTGCCCGAATGTACATGTGGTCTGGTGTCGGTCGGGTTTGAGTCGGGGTGAGGTCCGGTAGAGGTTGAGGAAAGGTCGAGAAAAGGTCGGGCTGCTCGTGTTGATCGGGTATACATCGGGCAGGGGTCGGAAAGGTCGAGTAAAGATCGAGTACAAGTCGGGATGTGGGTCGGCAAGTGGTCTGGAAGTAGTCGGGAAAGGTCGTGAGTTGATCGAGTATGCTCGAGTACAGGTCGGGAACACGCCCCCTTCTGTCGTGTAGACCCCCGACCTTACATTTGGTCGAGCTTGGTCGGCCAATTTGGCCGGTCGAGGTGATCGAGGTACCCAAATCGGCTGTGAGAACGGGGCTTTACATGCTATGCTGTATGATTTTTCTGGACATTTATATATCAGGTATACCAACATATACTCCTGCATGATCGTCATCATTGGAATAAATGTCCTTTGTAAAAAATGACAGCATTTCCTCTGTGGGGTTAACGTTAAACTCATTGCAACGCGTGTTATTTGCATGCATGAATGCACGGACATGTCATGTATTTTCTAAACTCTTGTGTTGCAAGTCACTCACGCCAGCTAATATGCATGGCCTCCTCTGATCACGGCAGCTGTAGTAGTAGAGAGTAAACTGTTTGACAGCCTCTCTGAGTCTCTCTCCTTATACTTTGAATTTAGAGAGGGTTGAATGAAGGGTGGACCTTGGAAGGTGTGGCATGACCCAGGCCAATTAATCGTTATTAGGTCCTATAATCAGGTCAAAGTCCGGTCATGATAATCCTTTTTGAGGATAATTGTCCACTTAACCGGGTGCAAATGTGTCATGTGCTTTCGAAGCCAATCAACCCAAAAATCCGCAACCCGCCTAAGTTAAAACAGCCCAAAAAACCGCAATCCGCGACTATCGATTTCCTCCCCCCCCCCAACTTCCATTAAAAAGAGCCCAATTGGGCGGGTAAGCCGCGGGCTGCTGGCAACCCTGCCTCACTCGCTCATTCAGGCTTGTGGGGTCGTTGGGTGTGCACGTGGTCGTTCCTCCTCCTTGTGCCTCTTTCCTCCTCTCTCCAGCACTTATCACCATGAGGGAGATTGTTCACCTGCAAGCCGGCCAATGCGGTAACCAGATCGGCTCAAAGGTAAGAATTCCATACATTTTTTATAACAGGCGAGAAATGCTGCCCCCTTGCTGCTTACTGACTGATATTTGATGCCAGAAGGGAATACTACGCTTCTTCTTAATTTCAGCTGTATTTGATCATTGTTAACCATATTATCAGGTAAACAGAGGCAACATTTTAAGCTTGAGACAAGATACCGTAGATAACACTAAATTCGCCAGGACCACGCTTTTTTTCGATGTACAGACGTATGGTGGCGTTGATACTTACATTTCTACATCCATGATTTCAGGAAAATTAGAATTAAGGGGCTATCTGGAGAGTGTCATTTTGTGTCTTCATCTGTCATATTATGGCTATAAATTAACAAATTACAAAAATATCACCAGAGTGGCGACCTACACTAAGGTCGCCAGGTAGTGTTTATGTTCTGAGTGTCCTCCCGCCGTCGTCGTCGCGTGAAAAAAAAAACGTAGGGAAATTTGAAACCGTCTATACTTGCAGCTACAAAGCATAAAACAACGCTGAAACAGGGTAGATTATAGTCATGATATAAACTACTGTGTATCATCTTCAGTGGCACATACACAGCAGTAGTGATGCTATAATTCGTAATATTTGGCGCCTGGCGAGAGTAAAAGTAGTTGGTTATGACAATACATATAAAAGCAGCTTACTTATAACCGCCCCAACGTCTGAAAATATCCAGTTTACACTACTTCTTGACGCCTTTAATGCTTCACGAATATTCTCAGGTCCTTCATATGAAATATTGTCTCCATGAATACTGAATCTTTACCACTACCGTACACCTACTACTACTAGACTAGACGACTGCTACCACTACCACTACTACTACTACTACTACTACTACTACTACTACACCACTACTACTACTCACTACTACTATTACCACTACAACTATTACCACTACACCTACTACCACTACACATACTACCACTACACCTACTACTACTACCATCACTACTACCACCACTACTACCTACTACTACCACTACCACTACTACACCACCACCACCACTACTACCACCACTACTACTACTACTACTACTACCACCACCACCACCACCACCACTACTACTACTACTACTACTACTACCACCACCACCACCTCTACCTCTACTACTACCACCACCACTACTACTACTACCACCACCACCACCACCACTACTACTACCACTATACTACTACTACTACTACTACCACTACTACTACATACACATACGTCATACACACATCTGTTAAGTTATTGATTTAGTCTAGTAGAGATGATGATCGTCTGAAATATTTTGGCATTACTCCTGCTTGTACATTTCCGTTACAACCCACACGTGTATTTCCGTTAACCCCCCCCGTCCCCTTCCCCCCATGAGTGACATACCCTATCCTCCTCCTCCCCATCCTCCTCCTCCTTCCTACCCATCCTCTTTTACCAATCCTCTTCTTCCTCCCCATCCTCCTTCTTCCTCCCCATCCTCCTCTTCTTCCTCCCCATCCTCCTCTTCTTCCTCCCCATCCTCCTCTTCTTCCTCCCCATCCTCCTCTTCTTCCTCCCCATCCTTCTCTTCTTCTCCCCATCCTCCTCCTTCCTTCCTCCATCCTCCTTCCTCTCCTCCTTCCTCCTCTCATCCTTTTCCCATCCTCCTCTTCCTTCCCCATCCTCCTCCTCTTCCTTCCCATCCCTCCTCTTCTTCCCCATCCTCCCTCTTCTTCCTCCCCATCCTCCTCTTCTTCCTCCCCATCCTCTCTTCCTCCCCATCCTCTTCTTCCTCCCCATCTTCTCTTCTTCCTCCCCATCCTTCTCTCTTCCTCCCCATCCTCCTCTTCTTCCTCCCCATATCCTCCCCATCCTCCCCCAGCCTTAGTAACAACACTAAAACACCAAAAACAGATATCACACCACCACCACTGATTAAGTACCGACACGTGTGTATTGGTGTCTGGTTAAAGACTATCAAGTGGCAGTTATTCAGTTGTTAGCCTATAATTACTGTATCTCGCTTGTTATAGGTCTGCCATGCGTGGTAGTTCGTTCATCTTTCCTACTGTACAGCTATAGTTACTCGTACAGAATATAGTCCCCCCTCTTTCCTACATACCCCCTCTCCCTTATTCCTGAAACCATATTAATTTTTTGTCCGAACTCTCTCTCTCCTCTCTCTCTCTCTCTCTCTCTCTCTCTCTCTCTCTCTCTCTCTCTCTCTCTCTCTCTCTCTCTCTCTCTCTCTCTCACTCACACACTCCACACCCACACTCGTGGGTACTCCGTAGTGTAGGGGAAGCACGCTCGGTTCACAACCGAGAAGTCCCGGGTTCGATCCCCGGGCGGAGCGGAAACAGATGGGCTGTTTCCTTAAAACCCGAGCCCCTGTCCACCCAGCAGTGAATGGGTACCGGGTGTTAGCCGGGGTTTGTGACCTGCTCTCCGGGGTGGTGGCTTCGGCCAACACTAAGCTCTAAGGATGAATGATAAAAATGTTGATATGGAGACGGGGCCATACGAGCGTTGCTCTGGCCCTGTAAAATACAACTATATGAACAACTAGATGAATAACACCCACACACACTCGTTCAAGCTAAATATATAACACTCACTCACCCGACGCTAACTCTCGTATTTTTTTCATAGTATTATTATTCACGTCACGTAGGGAACATTGTCGAGGGTTTTTTCCCCTCTACATATATGTATACATTTACGGTGTGGCCTTCATAATAATTGTGTGCATTGGGAAGCATAGATAAACAACATGCAACAGAAGTACACATGACATTTCTTGTTTCAGCCTGCTTGTCACACACACAACACTACTTTGCAAGAAGTATTCATGACTTCAAAGGCAAGCTGGATAATAGTAGATTTGGAGACGGGACAGTACGAGCATAGGTCTTTTCCTGTATGTTACAACTAGGTAAATACACTGTCATACACACACACGTACAGTCATACACACACACACGGGCACAGTCATACACACACACGTATACAGTCATACACACACACACGGGCACAGTCATACACACACACGTACAGTCATACACACACACGGACAGTCATACACACACACGTACAGTCATACACACACACACGGGCACAGTCATACACACACACACGTATACAGTCATACACACACACACGGGCACAGTCATACACACACACGTACAGTCATACACACACACACGTACAGTCATACACACACACGTACAGTCATACACACACACACGTACAGTCATACACACACACACGCACAGTCATACACACACACACCGGATGAGCCTCAGATAAGATAGTAATAGATAGTGTTGTAAAGATAAGGAGTCTCTCTTTATTATGCTTTGGAGGCGTCCTTAGTAATCTATTGATCCCTGGGAATGCATTGCTGAGAAGACTAAATTTTCGCTTGGGCGCAGACTGACCTCATTTTCTTCTTCCCTCCTTCCCTCTCCCTCCCTCCCTCCTTCCTTCCTTCTCCTTCCTTCCTCCTTCCCTCCCTCCTTCCCTTCCTTCCTTCTTTACTTACTGCCTGCCTGCCTTCATTCCTTCCCTCCCTCCCTCCTTCCCTCCCTCCCTTCCTGCCTTCATTCCTTCCCTCCCTCCCCCTCCTTCCCTCCTTCCCTTCCTCTCCTTCCTTCTTCTGCCTTCCTCCTTCATTCCTTCCCTCCCCCCCTCCCTCCCCTCCCCTTCCTTCCTTCTTCACCTTACTGCCTGCCTGCCTTCATTCCTCCCTCCCTCCCTCCCTCCCTTCCTCCTTACTTCCTTTACTCCTGCTCCTTCCTCCTTCCCTCCCTCCTTCCCTCCCTCCTTCCCTCCCTCCTTCCTCCTTCCCTTCCTTCCTTACTTACTGCCTGCCTGCCTGCCTTCATTCCTCCCTCCCTCCCTCCCTCCTTCCCTCCCTCCCTGCCTGCCTGCCTTCCTTCATTCCTTCCCTCCCTTCCTCCTTCCCTCCCCCCTTCCTCCTTCCCTTCCTTCCTTACTTACTGCCTGCCTTCCTGCCTTCATTCCTTCCTCCCTCCCTCCCTTCCTTCCTTACTTCCCTTTACTGCCTGCCTGCCTTCATTCCTCCCTCCCTCCTTCCCTTCCCTCCCTTCCTTCCCTCCCTTCCTTCCTTCCCTTGGGTTACTTAAAATTACATCCCTGAAACATCTCCAGACGATGTTAGAAGGGAAACTATTGTAATTTCACTATTTTTTTATTATTATTTCGGTATCTTTAAGTGTCATTGCGTTATAGTTGGTTCACTCTTACCGTGTATGCGAGAAGTGTAGGTAAGTAAAAGTACTCTTAGATAAGATATACGTGATAAGAACCATACACTTACAATGAATGAAAGCATAGAATTTATAACTGTAGAAAAGATACAAGGGATAACAACAATACTCTTACAGAAATTGTAGAGTGTAGTTATGATAGAACTGAAAACTTGGCAAGACAGAAAGAAAGAAGGAAAGGAGGAGGGGGAGAAAGAAGGAAAGGAGAGAAAATGAAAGAATGGGAGGTGGGGAAAATGAGATAAAAGAAGGGAAGGAGGTAAACGGGACAATAAGAGAAAAGGAAAGAATGGGAGGTGGGAGAATGAGATAAAGGAGGGAAGGGAAGAAGGGAGGGAAATGCAAGACAATAGGAGAGAAAGGAAGGAGTGTGAGGTGGGATAATGAGATTAAGGAAGGGGAGGGAGGGACAAGAAAAGAATGGGAGGTGAGGAGAATGAGAAGAAGGGAAGGAAGAAGGGAAATAGGAGAGACAATGAAAGAATGGGAGATGGGAGAATGAGATAAGAAGGGAGGGAAAGGAATAAGAGAAAGAAGACATGGAGTGGGAGAATGAGATAAAGGAGGAAAGGGAAGGAAGGAGAAATAGAAGACAAAGAAAAGGAAAGAAGGTGAGATGGGAAATGAGATAAGAAGGGAGGGAGGAGGGAGGGAAAAGAAAAGAATGGGAGGGAAGAGAAGAGGGAAGAATGGAGGCAATGAGATGAGAAGGAAAAGGGGAGGACAATGGGAGATGGGAGAATGAGATAGGAGGAAGGAGAGGAAAGGAGAGACAATGAAAGAATGGAGATGGGAGAATGAGATGGAGGGAAATAGGAGAGACAATGAAAGAATGGGAGATGGGAGAATGAGATAAAGGAGGGAAGGAGGAAAGGACATAGGAGAGAAATGAAAGAATGGGAGGTGGGCTAATGAGATGAAAGGGAGGGAAATAGGAGAGAAAATGGGAGATGGGAGAATGAGATGAAGGAGGGAAAGGAAAAAGTGGGAGGTGGGGAAAATGAGTTGGAGGGAAGGGAAGAAGGGAGGGACAAGGCAAGAATGGGAGAATGAGATGAAGAAGGGAAGTAAACGGGTTCTGTTATGACTCGTGGCACAGGAGGAAGGAAGGGAAGTAAGGAGGAGGTAATGCGATACATCCTCCTACAGTAGTGCGGTGCCGCATGTGTTGTGTGTGTGTGTCTGTGTCTGTGGGTGTGGGTGTGGTGTGGGTGTGTGTCAGTGTGTGTGTGGGAAGGGGGACAGGCGCCAGGGTGTAAGATGATGATAACAATGTTGAGGTCAGCGATATGGTGGTGACTGTTTTGGTGATTCATACTGAACTTGATTATGTGGTGAGACTTGCCGCAAGGTGATTAGGTTTTTTATTTATTGATTAAGACAGTTAGTAATTATACAGATGGCTTAAAAGGTAGATCAGTTAAGGCAGTCAGTGTTAAAAATTAATTCAAGATCGATTGAGAGTCTAGACCGATCTTTGGGTAATGCTGGGACCTCACACACACACACACACACACACACACACACACACACACCATACTCTTACTCAAGGGGGGCGGGCTCACTGTTCGCTTTTGTCCGTGAAAAATTGAAGTTCTAACGAGTCGGAACTTACGACAAGCTGAATGGCAGACGAGGACGTTAACCA
Source organism: Chionoecetes opilio (assembly GCA_016584305.1). NCBI lineage: Eukaryota > Metazoa > Arthropoda > Malacostraca > Decapoda > Majidae > Chionoecetes > Chionoecetes opilio. Next base: position 603,389 of record JACEEZ010005639.1, on the reverse strand, counting down.
CTACCGTCAATTCACTATAGTCGCCACTGCACTAATGTCGCCAGACGCCATATATTACGAATTTTAGCATCACTTCAGATGTGTATGTACCACTAAAGAGGCATGCACATTAGTATGAATGTACCTGTCTTCAGTGAAACATACAAATCTGTAGTGATGCTAAAATTCGTAATATATGGCGCCTGGCGACTATAGTGTTATTGACGGCAGTGGTCTGTCTGGGTGTCTGCCTGTCTGTCTGGGTGTGTCTGACTGGGTGTGTGTCTGTCTGGGGTGTGTGTCTGTCTGACTGGGTGTGTGTCTGTCTGACTGGGTGTGTGTGTGTCTGCCTGGGTGTGCGTCTGTCTGGGTGTGTGTGTGTCTGACTGGGTGCGTCTGTCTGACTGGGTGTGTGTGTGTCTGCCTGGGTGTGCGTCTGTCTGGGTGTGTGTGTGTCTGCCTGGGTGTGCGTCTGTCTGGGTGGTGTGTGTGTGCCTGGGTGGGTGTGTGTGTGTCTGGGTGGGTGGGGGTGATGACGTCATAGTGTCATGTGGTGCAGTAATGTGCGAGTTGGTGCAGTAATGTGCGAGTTGGTGACGTCACAGACTAGTTATAGCTTCATCCCTCGACAACTGTGTGTGTTATATTAATAAGTGCACATGTAAGTCACATCTGCGATTACGTCATCATCACATCATCACCATGCTGTCTCCTTATCACCACCACCATCAGAGTGTGGGTTGGTGGTGACTAGCCTTGCCGGAACCTCACTCATCCCTCAAGGACCCCATACACGTTACGATTCGCAAGTCTGTCAGTTTTCGTCCGAACGCTTGCATTAACCCCATACACACGCCCAGATCTTTCCATTAATATATAAAATAGTCTGTTAGCCATAAAATAACAAAAAGTAGCTTAAATATACCAAATTAGCTAGTGGACAAGGATACTAATTGGTCATATCTATAAAATCTTGCTTATATTCACTAAAAATCATCTCATGGTAGCCAAATTACAATGGAAATTACGTTCTGGGTTTCAAAGGGTTAATAGCAGGAACAGGAACCACCACGTATAGGTTTCACGGCCTCTTGTAGCTTTCTTAGGTTCTTACAAGGACTGGGGGAAGAGGGAATAGAGGATAGAGTGGAATAGAGAGGATAGTTAAGAGGGAATGAACTTTTTTATTTTTTTATTTATTATTCATTATTATTATTATTATTATTATTATTATTATTATTATTATTATTATTATTATTATTATTATTATTATTATTATTATTATTATTTTTTTTTTTTTTTTTTTTTTTTTTTTTTTTTTTATATAGATAACAATAACATTTATATGGAGACATTTTCCACACTTGGGCCGGGGCAAGGGTATGAAACGTATACTCTAAATATGTTCTGTCTTGAGAGCATCTATTCTGAAGCTTAACCACTAACTTAGGAAAGCGTTTAGTCTTAGAACCACCACAACTACTATTGCTTCTTCTATCACCCTCAGTATTACCACCACTACTATTCTAACTACTACTTCTACCACCACCACCACCACCACAACTACTATTGCTTCTTCTATCACCCTCAGTATTATCACCACTACTATTATAACTACTACTTCTACCACCACCACCACAACTACTATTGCTTCTTCTATCACCCTCAGTATTACCACCACTACTATTCTAACTACTACTTCTACCACCACCACCACCACCACCACAACTACTATTGCTTCTTCTATCACCCTCAGTATTACCACCACTACTATTATAACTACTACTTCTACCACCACCACCACAACTACTATTGCTTCTTCTATCACCCTCAGTATTATCACCACTACTATTATAACTACTACTTCTACCACCACCACCACAACTACTATTACTTTTTATCACCCTCAGTATTACCACCACTACTATTCTAACTAAGAGGGAATGGACACTGGCATTGGGCATGAATACAGGCTGTAGGGATGGTATAGTAGGAACAGAGGGCATAGGTGGGCACGATAACGAAAAAATGTATCACGATAACCGATAAATCGATAACTATAACCTTATCGGCGATAACCGATAATCGATAACTGGCGATAAATGTATCGCCCGATAAGGCGATAACTGATAAATCCAAAATTTCGATACTAGCGATAACGATATTGATATTTTAAATAAAAAATCTTAAATGCTATCAGTAAACTGTTAGAAACCCTTCATTTACCTTTTGCACACTACTATCTTCTAAATGCAATGTTTATCCTGTCTCTTCACTAATGAAAAGTACTGTTTTTAAGTAAAATAATTACATTTGAAAGTTTAAACTACTAAAAATGTCTTTTGCACAGCCACAGTCTAGACCATTCTGCAGCATGTTCCCCTTCATAAACATGAGCATGTTGAAGTTTTCATCAGACAGGGAGCTCCTCTTGGCCCTGTTGATGTCCTTGCCAAGGGAGAACAAGCGCTCCACCGCGGCGCTGGACGGCATCGCCGTGTTGTACCTCAAGAAGAGATCAATGAGCACCTTCTCACTGTTGAAGGCTGGCTCTGCCAGACTGTCTGCCCATTTGGCCTGCAGCCACACCTTCACAATGTGAGCAGCCTTGAACTTGGTTGACCTGTGATGACCCCCAGTGTCATCCTCCTCATCACAGATGCTGGAGTAGTAGTCCTCCGTCTCCATGTCCTCGCTGCTGCTGCTGTTGCTGGCGGTCTCCAGGTCAGCACGCCGCAAGAACTTCCAACATTTTTTTTTATCGATTATCGCTAGTTTGGAACCAAAAGTATCGGCGATACCGATGAATCGATAACGCGGGAATTTTTTTATCGGATAACCGATAACCCGATATAATTATCGCGATAATTTATCGCGATAACGCCCACCTATGACAGGGGGTGTATATTGCCGCTGTGTGTTTTTCTTGCCTTAACACTTTCAAGCCTAGAATGTTTTTTGCATAGTAATTTGGTTACCATTAGACGCTTTTTAGTGGCTATTGTAATGGTGGTATGCTAATATGTTGGTAATTATCATACGTTGATATTCTGGCAACCGCTGGCCGTGTGCTTGGCGACAGGCCTTTGCTTTACGGGCAGCCAGGTCAGCCGGCTTGCCTCTGACCCGACCTCACTCACAAAATGGCGAGTTCTGTGCCCCCCCACCAGCCCACCGCCCGCGTGGTCGCCACCCTCACCCCCCTCCCCAAGCACCCCCTCCCCCCCTTCTCCATGTATCAGCCCACGTGGTCAGTCACCCCCTCACCCCCGCCATGCTGCACCCTCGACCCCAAGGTAAAGGAAAAGAGCTGTTTTCCTTTACCTTGCTCGACCCTGTCTACCTGAGTCACGTGGCTCGGAGATTATCCCTCACGACGCCCCTGGTGTCCCCCCCCCCCCCCCCGATGGGGGGGGGGGCGACATCAGGTATGGTATCCCCGACATCAGGTATGCTCAGGTCGCTCAGGTATGGCATCCCCGACATGGCATGATGGCCGCCATCAGGTATCCCTTATGGCTGAAGGGATGGTATGGGAGTGAGTGGGAGGGTATATGCCATATAATTTTAAATATATAATTAATTGTATCATTTAATTTTAAGGAATGGTGTGTATTGCCACGATCTTCCTTTTCTGGCCTTAATATCTTGGCACTTATTAATTATTCCTTTTGAATGTGCTCATTTACCCCTAGTAACGCCAGCTCCAGACCGTGGGTGGGGTTTATGGAACTGTCGCCGATGGGAATTCTCGCCGAAATACCATCTTAGAACTCTCGTCGACGTGGAAATGTTAACCTAACCTGGACAATGGCACCTAATCTAACCTAACTGATCAAGCTAACGATAGTATTTCATCCCTGAATGCAGAAACACGGGTAACACTTGATTAAATGTATATATTGGGTCCTGTAATATCAAGAATTGGAACACTCGACGACGGCGGCGAGAATTCATATCGGCGACAGTTCCAGGTACCGTTTGGTGGTATGGCTAACATAGGTGATTTTTATTGGACATTTTTTATTTTTTATATACTGTATTTACATCTATTACATTCTAACATAGAAGCAATACAAACAACAAACAAGGGATATAAAATAAAATAGAATAAAAAAAAAAAAATATGAATAAATAATAAATAATAATAATAATAATAATAAAAATAAAAGACATTAAGAATGCAAGTGAAGTATAATAAGTTTTTTTTTTTTTAATATATATATAAGCGAGTTTTGTTCACTTTCTTTTAACAATATAAACATATCTACATTTTTAAGATATCTATAATAATATAAGCGAAAGTGTGTGTGTGTGTGTGTGTGTGTCTGTCTGTGTCCGCGATAGGTGCCGCCCCCAGTGCCCCAATCCCGTCATATGGCACAGTTTTGGAACCGGGTCGACCAGGGGAACATTTTAAGCCCACTTATGAGATGATCCAATCACTTTTTTTATTTTTTTATTTTTAGTAGCCTATTATTGAAAAAAAGTGGGTTGCGAGAATTGAGGAAACCTTGATGTAGGGTGATGGGTAATGGGTGGGGTGATGGGTAATGGGTGTGGGGTGATGGGTGAGTGAATGGGTGGGGGGTGATGGGTGAGGGAATAGGTGGGGGGTGATGGGTGAGGGAATAGGTGGGGGGTGGTGGGTAATGGGTGAGTGAATGGGTGGGGGGTGATGGGTAATGGTTGAGTGAATGGGTTGGGGGTGATGTGAATGGGTTGGCGTTAATACATACATTTCTACATCCATGATTTCAGGAAAGTTAGAAGGGGCTATCTGGAGAGTCCTCCGCAGGAGCTAGCCAAAAAGTCCGCCCGGAGGGCGGCTTTGCGGCTAGTACTTCACATAAATCTGAATCCTCCTCTTCCTCCTCCTTCTCCTTTACTCTTCCTATCCTTCTCTTCTACCTATCCTCTCTTCTTCTTCCCCACTTCCTCTCCAACCTCCCCATTACCTCCTCTTCCTCCATTTCTTTTAACATACCGTATATATGAAGGTCATTGATTAAGGCTGTGACCACTTCTGTACTACCGTTTAGACTACCTTGCTAATGACGGGACTGGGCTTCATAGCAATACTGTACTTGTGAACTTAATCGTACTTTTTTTTCTTAATCATTATTATTATTTTTTATATAGCTGTCTGTTATTCTGAAGGGGTTAGTGCGGAGTGTCATCTTGCTTTTTCTTACTTTTTTTTTTTTTTATATACTTTCTCTTTTTATCTCCTTTATCTCTTCTCATTTCTGTCTCATTTCTCTCTTTTTACTCTTTTCTTTTTTTCTTTTCTTTTTTTTCTTTTTTTCTCTATCCTCATTTTTGTCTCATTTCTCTCTACTTTTTCTTTCTCTATTTCTTTTTCTCCTCTTTTCTCTTTTTTTGTTCTCTCTCTCTCTCTCTCTCTCTCCTCTCTCTCTCTCTCTCTCTCTCATCTTCTTCTCTCTCTCTCTCTTCTCTCTCTCTCTCTCTCTCTCTCTCTCTCTCTCTCTCTCTCTCTCCTCTCTCTCTCTGAGTCACCCAACACCGTGGTCGTGATCCCAAACAGCTGCCTCTCAGTTTAGGTTTATTCATTTCTACTTTATACACTTCATCCTCTCTTCCCTCTCTCTCTCTGTCTTCCTCTCTCTCTCTCTCTTCTCATCTTCTCTTCTCTCTCTCTCTCTCTCTCTTCCTCTCCTCTCTTCTCTTTTTTTCTTTCTCTCCTCTTTTCCTTCTCCTCTCTCTCTCTCTCTCTCTCTCTCTCTCTCTAAGCTCCATTTTTCCTCATGGTTTTTCAATTCCATCAGCATCATTTCTCGTTCTCTCCCCTCTCTCTCTCCTCTCTCTCTTCTCTCTCTCTCTAAAAGCCTCACATTTTGTCCTCATGTGTTTTTCATATTGCATCATTCTCTCTCTCTCTCTCTCTCTCTAAAAGCCTCATGTGTTTTTCATATTGCATCATTCTCTCTCTCTCTCTCTCTCTCCTCGGTTTTCTACTCATCTCCTCTCTCCTCTCTCTCTCTCTCTCTCCTCTCTCTCTCTCTCTCTCTCTCTCTCTCTCTCTCTCTCTCATCACGTGGCATCCTATTCTTAAACAGCAACCTTCCTACTCCCCATACTCTCTTATTTCTTAGAGATTAGGAGACACAAGATTATTAGAAGCTATAGAAGATGTTAGACGATTAGATAGATTAAGATAGTTTGGTAGTGTGAAAGTGAGCCATGCGTTAAGTCTTAAGTCGTTTAATGTAACTATGGTGTTCTCAAGGTCACTAATAGAGATTGTACACAGATAATTGGCTCTAAGTAACTGCTGCCCCTATGTCATTTATATAAGCCTAAGACAGTGTGGTTCTTCCTAGATCTTTGCTTCCCTTGTTCCTCTACTGATAGGATGGTTAGATGCGATTTAGAATTGATAGATAAAGTGATGGGATTGTATTATGTTGTTTGTTGTTGTTATATTATTATTAGTTGTTGTTGATTGTGTTGTTGTTATTATATTATGAAATACTTGCAAATTATGAGAATTTCTTGCTTCAATACTGCTTGCTACTTGAACACACAACACAGACACACACACGACACACACACACACAAACACACACAACACACACAACACACACACACAAACACACACTTACACTAAAAGAGAGAGACCTGAAAAAGAGAGTGAAAGAGAGGACTGAAAAAAAGAGTGAAAGAGAGAGAGAGAGACTGAAAGAGATAGAGACACTGAAGAGAGAGAGACGAGAGAAGACTGAAAAAAGAAGAGAAAAAAAGACTGAGAGAGAGAGAGGAGAGAGAGAAGAGAGAGAGAGAGAGAGAGAGAGGAGAGAGAGAGAAGGGTTGAGATTTGGCTCGGGGTTGAGGGAAGTTATTTCTGTTTGGCATGAGGGAGGGAGGCAAGACTGTGGGAAGAGACGTGAGAGTGTGAAGAGGGGAGAAGGGAGGGAGGGAGGAGGGGCTGAAGGGAAGGAAGAGGAGAGGGGGGGATTGAGGGGAAGGAAAGGAGAGGGGGGGATTGAAGGGAAGGGAGGGAGAGGGGAGGAAAGGAGAGGGGGGATTGAAGGGAAGGGAGGGAGAGGGGGGGATTGAGGGGGAATTAAGGGAAGAGGGTGAGTGAGAGGAAGAAGTATTGAGTGTGGGAGGAAAACTGAAAGAGTAATGGAGAGAGAGAGAGAGAGAGAGAGGGGAAAATGTAGGAAGGAGGAGAAAATAGTTCACACGTAGCTCATACACTCATACACACATTCGTTAGACTGAAAACATTCCTATCTCGGTAAATGAAAATTGCTAAAGTTTAATTTAAGATGAACCCTTTGAAACACCAGAATTTGAACCACAACAATAACCGTGATAATAATAATAATGGTGATAATAATAATAATGGTGATAATAATACTAATGGTGATAATAATAATAATGGTGATAATAATAATAATGGTGATAACAACAATAACCGTGATAATAATAATAATGGTGATAATAATAATAATGGTGATAATAATAATAATGGTGATGATAATAATAATAATGGTGATAATAATATTTAATAATGGTGATAATAATAATAATGGTGATAATAATAATAATGGTAACAACAATAACCGTGATAATAATAATGGTGATAACACAATAACCGTGATAATAATAATAATGGTGATAATAATAATAATGGTGATAACAACAATAACCGTGATAATAATAATAATGGTGATAATAATAATAATGGGGATAACAACAATAACCGTGATAATAATAATGGTGATAATAATAATAATGGTGATAATAATAATAATGGTGATAATAATAATAATGGTGATAATAATAATAATGGTGATAATAATATGTAATAATGGTGATAATAATAATAATGGTGATAATAATAATAATGGTGATAATAATAATAATGGTGATAATAATAATAATGGTGATAATAATATGTAATAATAATGGTGATAATAATATGAATAATGGGATAAAAATAATGGTGATAATAATAATAATGGTGATAATAATATGTAATAATGGTAATAATAATAATGGTGATAATAATATGTAATAATGGTGATAATAATAATAATGGTGATAATAATATGTAATAATGGTGATAATAATAATAATGGTGATAATAATAATAATGGTGATAATAATATGTAATAATGGTGATAATAATATGTAATAATGGTGATAATAATAATAATGGTGATAATAATATGTAATAATGGTGATAATAATATGTAATAATGGTGATAATAATATGTAATAATGGTGATAATAATATGTAATAATGGTGATAATAATAATAATGGTGATAATAATGCCAAAAGCAAAAATGAAGATGACAACAATTATTATAGTATTAATCATTTTCACAATTTATTCTGTGATTCACTTTCTTTCCCTTTCATGCTGCGTCCCATGTCACCCCTCCTCTAACCCTTCCTCTGAACCCCTTCACGCCCAGATCTTTCCTTTGCTATATAAAATCATCTGTTGTCGAGCCATAGAAATACGATAAATAGCTCAATATACTTAATCAGCTAGTGGACAAGGATGCTAAACAGGTCATAATGTATAAAATGTTGCTTATATTCATTAAAATCGTCTAATGGTGACCAAATAACAATGAAAATTACGTTATGGGTCTCAAGGGGTTAAAGATGATTAGGATAGCATGTACTCTCACTCTATAGTCTATACCAACTCTTAAGGTCCGTCCACACTGGCCATTACGATACGCAGCGTAATGCCAGTGTGGACGTAGTTTTACACTTAAAAGTATGAAGAAAGTTGAATAGTAGACAAGGATACGGTCCCTCAGTCCTGTATGTGCATAATAAGGCCGGTTCACACGAGCATAACGTGCATAACGCTCATTTACGTGCCCAACATTTACTCACATGCTACATAACTCTGGTGTTAAAGTTTTGGGAGGTTTTTTCAGTCAGTAAGCAGCAAGGAAGGGGGCAGGATTTTTCACCTAAAAAAAAAAAAAAAAAAAAAAAAAAAAAAATAGTATACTGTGTGTGCCTTCGCTCTTGTCTTCTTGCTGTTACAGTTTTTGGGCTACTGTAAGAAAGTTTGTCTGTAGTTTGTTTATATTATCTTCGTTGTTGTTACAGTTTTGGGAGGTGATCGGTGACGAGCATGGCATTGACGCCGTGGGCCAGTTCGTGGGGGGGGAGGAGAACACACTGATGCGGCTGGAGAGAATCAACGTCTACTACAATGAGGCTACAGGTGTGTGTGTGGTGTGTGTTGTAATGTGAAGGTGAACAGATAGATAGACGGGCGACCAATTTTTTTTTTTCAGACGTCGACGAGGCAGTTTTTTTTGTTTTTTTTTGTCTTTTTTGTCTTTTAATTTCAGGGCCGATCAGGCAAGCCTTGGTTGTTTTTTTTTTTTTTTTTTTTTTTTTTTTTTTTTTTTTTTTTTTTTTTTTTTTATACATACATAATTTTCGAGTGCGTGTTAGTTTCATTCATGCATCTATTTATTCCAGTCATTTAGGTAATCCTCGTGTGTTCCTATCGATTTTGGTTTGTTTGTGTGTTTGTAGTACTCTATTACTGTCCAGTTGTCTTTATATCTCGTTTATTTCTTGTATATATTTACTTTCTCTTTTTTTTCTTTGTTTATGAATGACCCCCACCACACCTACCCCATCCCTCCCTTCCCCCCACCTGTCCTGCACCTACGGGAACTACCACGTGCACAAGAACTACCTACCAAGATCAATAGACTTTTAATGGTGTCTATTAATCTTGGGAACTACCACGTGTAGGTCTCACGAGCTCTTGTAGTTTCCTTATGTTCTTTCTATTTTGCTTTAGTAGAGGAGAGCGGGGCAGGTTGCATCGAGGGTAGGTTGCATCATTGCCTCTAACTCGCATGTTATCACACGTACATCGTCTAATATACTACTACTACTACTATAAACTACTACAACAATAATAATAATAAAAAAAGTTAATGCGAGTTAGAGGCAATGATGCAACCTACCCTCGATGCAACCTGCCCCGCTCTCCCCTACTTATAAGTTAACTGTTCATGTTGTTGTTGCCTTTTTCCGGTATGCCTTCGGGTGATCATAAAAATGCTTATTATTATTCTTACTGTCACAGGCAGTAGGTACGTGCCGAGGGCCGTACTGGTTGACTTGGAGCCGGGTACCATGGAAGCCGTGCGTTCGGGACCCATCGGACGCATATTTCGACCCGACAACTTTGTGTTCGGCCAGAGTGGAGCAGGTGAGAGTTTTGTTTGTTTCGTGACTTAGGGCCGATTTCTTAGTCCTTTGGTAAGCTCCCTAACCAAAAGAAAATATAACTATTTGGAAGTAGGAATTAGTGGTATTTGATAAATAATTGCATTAGTAAGCATTGTTGGGGAGGCCCTAGGCTCCCCAACCCGGCGTCCCCAAAGGTCCCAATCTATGGTATCGATACAAACCAACAGCGGCCCAAAAGACGACTAAGAAATCGGATTTTGTTGTTGGGGATGGAAATGGCCGTTCGTTGGTAAGGACCCCAACGAAAGGGGACGACTGAGAAATCGGCCCTTAGTCTTACAGCTATCATGTCTCCATCGTGAACATCTTACGACCGTCATGACACATACTTACAGGCAGCGTGACATTGTTGTGAAGCTATCGTGGTCAAATTTCACGATAGCGTCAATAATCAAATTAGTGGCGCTATCGTGGTTCGACTATGGAATGTGTGAAGGGAGCTTTATGAGGAAAGTGGAAGGAGACAAAAATTCAAGAGTATGTTCTTATGTTCTAATTTAAGTGAAAGGAGGCAAAAATTCAAGAGTATATCCTTATGTTCTAATTAGAGAGAACTGCAACTCCGAAATGCCAGTGGTCGCTGGCAGTTTTAACTCACAATTTGGTGAAAAGTTGGTCAACTTGAAAGAAAAATATGGGCTTATTCCACTGCACTTAAAACACAAAAGTATAATTTTAAGAACGATTTTCTTCTATATGTATATTGTATAGAAGCCTGATTCTGTAAAACATGTATTTAACCAAATAACCAAGTAGGTTATAGTTGAGGAGGCGAGGTAAATGTTACTCTATGATATTATATAGTCAATAACGTATGTTTAGAAGTTATCTATACCTAGGCAGTCATATGTTCCTGTTATTATTGTGTATCAATCAGATAGAAAGCCTGGAAGTGCAATGAGTCGACGCGTGAAGTAGCAATGTTTTGATTCAATCTCCCCGCCACAATCTCCCCGCCCACCACTCCCCGCCGCGGCGTGTCGCCTCCACAATTATAACCTACATTGTCGCAGCAACAAGCCGATTTCGGCATTCTTTATTCTTCGTTTTTCCAAGGCATTGCTTATTGTATTTTGACAAGCGTTTGCCAGACGCAGCAGTACTGTCTTAGAAAACAGTGTGAACATCGCCCAAATTTTACATGCCACAATATACATGTAAAAAATATATTAAGCTTTGCTACTCGAGGCGAGTAATTTGCATTAAATTGCTATCTTAGAACGTTCAATCGTAATGCATGTCATGCATACACTTACTAGAACAACAGAAGAACGTTCTTTTTTAGTATTCAGATGCGGTGCATCAATATTTATCGCGAAATTGATTTATGAAAAATATTAGTCGCGGAGGGAAAACACAGTAGACCAACCTTTGAGTTAAAACTGCCAGCGACCACTGGCATTTCTCGAGTTTCAGTTCTCTCCAATTTAAGTGGAAGAAGGAGGCAAAGATTCACGAGTATACCTTAAAATAAATCCCGTTTTCTCCATGCGCAGGGAACAACTGGGCGAAGGGTCACTATACAGAAGGCGCCGAGTTGGTGGATTCCGTGATGGACGTTGTAAGGAAGGAGGCTGAGAACTGCGACTGCCTGCAGGGGTTCCAGCTGACCCACTCCCTAGGCGGGGGCACGGGCTCCGGCATGGGCACACTGCTCATCTCCAAGATACGAGAAGAATATCCAGACAGAATTATGAATACGTTTTCTGTGATTCCGAGTCCTAAGGTGAGAGAAAGAGAGATTATTTAATCAATTTATTACGCCCGAAGGCGACAGACCTAGTGACAGGCATGGCCGTGGATATAGAGAGAGGCAGAAAGAGAGACACAGACAGACAGAGAGAAACAGAAAGAGAGAAAGAAAGTGAGAGAAAAAGACAGAAAGAGAGAGAGAGAAAGACAGACAGAATCATGAATACTTTCTTTGTGATTCCCAGCCCTATAGGTGAGAGAGAGACAGACAGACATACATAAAGAGAGAGAGAAAAAGACAAACAAAGAGAATGAGAGAAAGCCAGACAGAAAGAGAGAGAGAAACACAAAGAATCCTATCCTATCCTAGCTTCTCTTCTCTGTCCTCTCCTTTCTTTTCTATCCTCGCCTCTCCCCCAGGTCTCTGACACAGTGGTGGAGCCCTACAACGCCACCCTCTCTGTGCACCAGCTGGTCGAGAACACTGACAGCACCTTCTGCATAGACAACGAGGCGCTCTACGACATCTGCTTCAGGACACTCAAGCTCACCTCACCCTCTTACGGGGACCTCAACCACCTCGTCTCCGTGAGTCTTATTTAACCACCCCTTCACGCCCCTGTTTGTTTTGATTTATATTTTTTATCTATTATTATTATTATTTATTTTTTTTATTATTATTTTTTTTTTTTATTATTATTATTATTATTATTTTTTTTTTTGCCACCCCTTCACGCCATTTTTTTTTTTTTTTTTTGCCACCCCTTCACGCCATTTTTTTTTTTTTTTAACTACCACTTAACGTTTTTTTTTTTTTTTTTAAATAACTACCCATCACGCTTTTATTATTATTATTTTTTTTTTTTGTGTGTGTGTGTGTGTGTGTGTTGTTTACAACCCTTAACGCTTTTTTTTTTTTTTTTTTTTTTTTTTTTTTACCACCTGAAATTATTATTTTTTTTTTTTCTATTACAAGACATTATTATTCTAAGACTTCTATTACAGTTTGACAAAAAAAAACAAGGGATGGAAACAAAATTAAAAAAAAAAAGAATTCACGCCCGGATCTTTCCTTTGCTATAAAAAAATCGTCCGTTGTCAAGCTATAAAATTACGAAAAGTCACTGAATATACTAAATTAGTTAGTGGGCAAGGATATTAAACAGATCATAGCTATAAAATATTGCTTATATGTACTAAAAATCATCTGATGGTACTACCTAAATGACAATGGAAATTACGTTCTGGGCCTCAAGGGGTTAATGTCACCACTACCGCTACTACTACTGTACAACTTTACTATCATTACTATTATTGCTTTGTTTTGATATTATTATTGTTGTCATTTCAATTTTTCATGTTATATAGATTCTATTCTTTGGATTTATATTTTCATTGCAATATCAAAACATCCCGAGCATTAATTATAAAGTGATACTATAATATTTCTCCTCCTCCTCCTCCTCCTCCTCCTATTTCTCCTCCTATTTCTCCTTTTCCTCCTCCTCCTTGTCCTCCTCCTCCTCCTCCTACTTCTCCTTTTCCTCTTCCTCCTTCTCCTTTTCCTTTTCCTCCTCTTCCTCAGGTCACCATGTCTGGGGTCACTACCTGCCTCCGCTTCCCAGGTCAACTCAACGCTGACCTCCGCAAGCTGGCAGTCAACATGGTGCCCTTCCCGCGCCTCCACTTCTTCATGCCAGGCTTTGCTCCTCTCACCGCCAGAGGGTGTGTTTACCTATGGCGGTGTTAATAGGACTGTCACCTCTTGGATGTAATAAATTTGAGGAGGGAAAACAAACACTTATGAAGAATATACCGTAAAAGACCTGTTGACTCTCTCTCTCTCTCTCTCTCTCTCTCTCTCTCTCTCTCTCTCTCTCTCTCTCTCTCTCTCTCTCTGGCACATTTCCCCTTTTTTGGCATTAAATCTCTCTCTCTCTCTCTCTCTCTCTCTCTCTCTCTCTCTCTCTCTCTCTCTCTCATCTATCTATTATGGACTCAGTCGTCAGGTGGTCAATGCGGAGTCTATTGGGGTCTTTAAAAGGAGTCTGGATAAATTCATGGATGGGGATGAAAGTTAGATGTAGGTAGTGTTAAGTAACAGGAACTACCGCGTGTAGGTCTCCCAGCCTCTTGTAGCTTTCTTATGTTATTATGTCATCTCTCCACAGGTCTCAGGGGTACCGGGCGCTCACCGTGCCAGAACTCACCCAGCAGATGTTTGACAGCAAGAACATGATGACGGCGTGTGACCCCCGCCACGGCCGCTATCCTGACTGTGGCCGCGATATTCAGGGGCCAGATGTCCATGAAGGAGGTGGACGAGCAGATGTTGTCCGTGCAGAATAAGAACTCAGGGTGAGAGAGAGAGAGAGAGAGTGTATATTTTGAAACATTTAATTTAATAATAGCTGCAGAAATACAGTACCTAGTGTTTGTGTAGTTACAAATTAATAAGAACTCCCGGAGAGAGAGAGTGACAGAAACAGAGTGAGTGAGTGAGTGTGACAGACAAAGAGAGAGGAGAAAAAAATGCACCTATAAAAAAAAAAAATCAAAATAGATCACCATATATTTTTTGGACCTTTCAGACAGAAAATAAAATAATTACCATATATTTTTTGGGCCTTTCAGACAAGAGAAAATAAAATAATTACCATATATTTTTTGGGCCTTTCAGACAAGAGAAAATAAAATAATTACCATATATTTTTTGGGCCTTTCAGACAAGAGAAAATAAAATAATTACCATATATTTTTTGGACTGAGAGAATATCAAAATAATCACCATATATTTTTTGAACTACTATGAGAGAAAATAATATAATTACCATATATATATTTTGGACTTTGAGAGAAAATAAAATAATTACCATTTATTTTTTGGACTGAGAGAATATCAAAATAATTACCATACATTTTTTGGACTGAGAATATCAAAATAATTACCATATATTTTTGGGACTATAAGGAGAGAGAGAGAGAATATTAAAATAACTACCATATATTTTTTGGCCTATGAGAGAGAGAGGGTATCAAATTAATTACGATTTTTTTTTTGGCCTGAGTGTTAACATGTTTATGAAGTTACAATTACTACAAATGGCTAGAATGAAGGGGCTTAACAGAAAATTGCCTTATATGTTATTAATGATTACTTATTATTTTATTATATTGTTATTGTTATTATTATTATTGTTATTATTATTATTGGTATTATTATTATTGGTATTATTATTATTGTTATTATTATTATTATTATTACTATTATTATTATTACTATTATTATTATTACTATTACATTATTATTATTATTATTATTATTATTATTATTATTATTCTCTGCAGGTACTTCGTGGAGTGGATCCCCAACAACGTAAAGGTGGCAGTGTGTGATATTCCACCCAAGGGACTCAAAATGTCCTCCACCTTTATAGGTAACTCCACTTCCATCCAGGAAATTTTCAAGGTATGAGTCATTATTTCTATTATTATTATTATCATCATTTATTCAGTCCTTCCCTTGTTCCTCTTTCTCTTCTTCATTCTCTTCCCTTCATTCCTCTTTCTCTTCTCTTCGTCATATTATTATCTTCAATTATTATTTTTCCCTTTAGTACAGTAAAACCTCTCTTATTCAGACACTCATTATTCGGACTGACATTATTCGGACCTCCTCCTAGTTTTTTTTTTTGTTTTTTTTTTAGTTTTTTTTTTTAGGGGCCAACATTTCCTAGCCTAGATTTTTTTTTTAGAATCGAAATTCCTAGCCTAGATTTTTTTTTTTTAGGGGTCGAAATTTCCTAGCCTAGATTTTTTTTATGGTCGAATTTTCTAGCCTAGATTTTTTTTTAGGGTCGAATTCCTAGCCTAGAATTTTTAATATTTTTATTTTTATTATTATTATTTATTATTTTTTTTTTTTTTTTTTTATACGTATCTAAATCCCCCCATTACTCGGACCACTCCTTGGCCCAATTAGTCCGAATATGAGAGGGTTTACTGTATTTTCTTATTCATTCATTTATTTTGTATTCTTCCCTTATTCGTCTTTCTCTTCTAACTGTCATGTCATCATCATTATTATCTTTTTAATTACTACTACTACTACCACTACCTACTACTTTATATCAATTACTACTATCGCGTGTAAGTTTAATGGCCTCCTGTAGCTTCCTTATTCTTATGTTCTTATGTCACTCATACACACCTCACACTCACCGAGGCACAACACCACAAACCTGTTTCTAACCAAAGCCTTTCGTCTAATTCTAAAGGCTTTGTTTCTACTGTCACCCTTCCTTCCTTCCTTCCTTCCTTCCCTCCCTCCATCCTCTTTCACACTCATATACACAGTAGGTCTTCACTTTTTACCGAGGCAGTACACACCCACACACCTGTTTCTACCGTCATCCTTCCTTCCTTCCTTCCCTCCTTCCCTCCCTCCTTCCCTCCCTCCTTCCTTCCTTCCTTCCTTCCTCCCCCATCCTCTTCCACACTCATATACACGGTAGGTCTAATACACTTCACTTTTACCTTAGCACAACACACACAAAACTGTTTATACCGTCATCCTTCCTTCCTTCCTTCCCTCCCTCCTCTTTCACACTCATGTACACAGTAGGTCTAATATTCACATTTACCGGAGTAAAACACCCACAAACCTAAGAACCGAGAGAGAAAGAGAGAGAGAGAGAGAGAAACGGAAACAGAAACAGAAAGAAAGACACAGACAGACAGACAGAGATAAATAGAGAGAGAGAGAGGGAGAGAAACACAAACAGAAAGAAAGACAGACAGACAGAGAGACCTTACATCCATCACCTTATTCCTACCAAGATCCCTCCAAGAGACTCTAAAATACCCTGCTTTCTATCTTCCCCTCAGCGCATCTCTGAGCAGTTCACAGCCATGTTCCGACGCAAGGCTTTCCTCCACTGGTACACGGGGGAGGGCATGGACGAGATGGAGTTCACGGAGGCGGAGAGTAACATGAACGACCTGGTGAGCGAGTATCAGCAGTACCAGGAGGCCTCTGCTGACGACGAGGATTATCTGGACGAGGAGGGACTTGGACCAGAGGAAGAGGCAGTCATGGAAGAGCAGCCTCAGTAACTTACGTACACACGCACACGTCCTCAGTAACTTACGTACACACGCACACATGTCCTCAGTAACACACGTACACACACACACATGTCCTCAGTAACACACGCACACATGTCCTCAGTAACTTACGTACACACGCACACGTACACACACACACACATGTACAGACCTGGTTGACTAGTTAATACGTACACACACACACATGTATAGACCCTGGTTGGTTAGTTAATACATAACCACACACACACACACACATACACACACACACACACACACACGTACACACACACATAGTAAGGCTTAAAAACACACACATATTGGTTTCATAACGCGTAGAAATTGATGAAAACTATCATATAACAAACATTTAGAATTGTAATCAATTTTGAAAACCACGTCCATTTCTCATTTACAGACGAATTACCACATTGATCCAGGTTTATCGTAACACTCGTCGTTTTTTCTATAAGTTATAAGAAAAATTTGGTTTTTTTTTTAGTACATGCCTCCATTATTATTTTTATTCTAGTCAGTATTGAGGTTAATTTTCATCAGACAATCTAAATGAAGTGCCTGTTAATAATTAGTGGGGTATATTAATCGCAGCTCCAGTAAGAACTATTTTGATTTTACTACCTTTTCCTTATTGTTCTCATAGTCTGTACATAATTATAAACGTCAACACATCTTGACTGCTGTGCCGAGATAATTCCGAGAGGCCAAAACGTCCTTCCACGCGCGACTAGAATTATTTTGTTAATGTGAAATAAACTTGAAAGGATTGCTAATGTGTGGTTTGTGTCTTTACAGTGTTATAAGTGTTAAGTGTTAAGTTTACAGTGTCCTACTTAGTTTGTGTCTTCAGTCTTTAGTTTGTGTCTTCAGTCTTTAGTTTGTGTCTTCAGTCTTTAGTTTGTGTCTTTAGTTTGTGTCTTCAGTCTTTAGTTTGTGTCTTCAGTCTTTAGTTTGTGTCTTCAGTCTTTAGTTTGTGTCTTCAGTCTTTAGTTTGTGTCTTCAGTCTTCAGTTTGTGTCTTCAGTCTTCAGTTTGTGTCTTCAGTCTTCAGTTTGTGTCTTCAGTCTTCAGTTTGTGTCTTCAGTCTTTAGTTTGTGTCTTCAGTCTTCAGTTTGTGTCTTCAGTCTTCAGTTTGTGTCTTCAGTCTTCAGTTTGTGTCTTCAGTCTTCAGTTTGTGTCTTCAGTCTTCAGTTTGTGTCTTCAGTCTTTAGTTTGTGTCTTCAGTCTTCAGTTTGTGTCTTCAGTCTTCAGTTTGTGTCTTCAGTCTTTAGTTTGTGTCTTCAGTCTTCAGTTTGTGTCTTCAGTCTTCAGTTTGTGTCTTCAGTCTTCAGTTTGTGTCTACAGTTAAGTTTACAGTGTCTTAGTTAGTGTTGTGTCTTCAGTTCACGATACTCCAATCACCTACATCTTTCTCTACTTATTACTCCTATTCTTATTCATAGCGTTTTCATTATTTCTTTTATTATATTCATTGTTGTTAGTAGTCGTAGTACCGTAGATAACAGTAAAGTCGCCAGGACAACTTTTTTTTCTGTTTACAGACGTGTGGTGGCGTTAATAGTTACATTTCTACATCCATGATTTCAGGACAGTTAGAAGGGGCTATCTGGAGAGTCTGTCATTTTGTGTCTTCATCTGTGTCATATTAGGGCTATAAATGAACAAATTACAAAAATATCTACAAAGTGGCTACCAACAGTAGAGTCGCCATCTAGTGTTTATTTACTGAGTGTCGTACCGCTGTCGTCGTCGCCCGAAAAAAAACCGCGTAGTGAAATTTGAAACCGTCTATACTTGCAGCTACAAAGCATAAAACAACGCTGAAACGGTAGATTATACAGTCACGATATAAACTACTGTGTATCATCTTCAGTGGCACATAAAAATCAGTAGTAATGCTATAATTCGTAATATATGGCGCCTGGCGACATTAATGCAGGTGGCGACTTGACTTATCTACGGTAGTATAATAGTTACAGCAACAACAGAGGTATAGTGTCATTATCACAAGTTGCTTTCATTTAAAAAAAAAAAAAAAAACAATTATATAAAACAAAACAAAAGTGCATTGTGGATTTTTTTTTATTATTTTTATATATATATATTTTTTTTTTACTACAACGTTGATACGGAAATTGTGGTTGATTTTCAGGGCAATATCGTCTATATATATATATACGCGTTGGGCTCAACCTATGATATAGTAATTATTCACCGATTCATTAATGTGAGCCAATAATAATTCATAATATATAGGCATAACAATTCTCTTATCAAATGGTCTGTGAGCGCTTTTTTTTTTATGTTTTTTTGAGCTTGCTTGTTTGTCTGTGTGTGTGAGTGACTTCTGTCACTTTAAAACTTTTATTAAATGCTGTAAGTGTTTATGATCGAGGCGTTATCAGTTAAGCTCCGACGATAAGACCAGACTCCATGGTTACCTCGGCAGTGTGGGTTGGGTAATGATAAGGACAATTACTTATCACTGTTGCCTTTGACCGATCAGCTGTAGCTATATAGTAATTCACTTCTATTAACGTGAGCTGATAATAATTAACACTATAGGCATACAAATTATATCATTTAAACATGCAGATTATTGTCTTATTAAAGGGTCAGTGAACGCTTATCTAGGTGGGGTGTTTTTTTTTTTTATTATTTATTTATTATTTTTTTATTTTTTTATTGGACCTCTAAATCCTATAGAAGTTATTTGGTATTAATTAAATTTTTTATTCAGGTTTTCGTAGTTGTTGCAGTTTTATTAATTTGTTTATCGATTCTTATTTCCTTCATTCATATATCCATAGATTTGAGACTATTGGTGAATATTGTCAATGGGTCTGCTATACACCATAAGAACATAATGTAAGAAAATAAGGAAGCTACAAGAGGCCGCACGTGAGACCTACACGTGGTAGTTCCTGTTACTTAATACTACCTGCCATAGGACTGTCTGGCACATTCCCCTTTTTTGGCATTAAATCAATCAATCTCTCTCGTCTGTCAAGTTCCTCTCACTATCCAACATGTCCTAATATCCTGCCCCCATCTTACTCCTGCCCGTTCCAGTTCCTTCCCTCATTTGTCCTCCCTTTCCCGACCTCCCTGTCTTGCGGACACTCCCGGAATCCCCCTCCTTCTCCCTGGACAATGTAACCTCCTTCCTCCAACAAATCCACATCCTACATCTGATCTAACCATCCTGCTGTAACATTCCGTTCTTTCCCCTTCCCTCATCGTTTCACTATTATTCTTTAACCCTGACCCTTTATATGCTTTGCCATAGTGCCATAGGACCTCTCATGTCTGGCACATTCACCTTTTTAGGCATTAAATCAAGCAATCAATCAATCCATCTACAGTTCTGCACTCGCCTTAAGACCCCTGTATGTTCCTTATGCCACTTAGTAATCTCCTCCCACGCATCCCTCGTCAGGATAAACTGATCCATGACTCGCTGGGGTAGGAGACGGTGGTTAGCGAGGTATCCCCCCTTGTGGTATTCGGGGCACATAGTCTCCGTATTTGGTCTGGACCGCGTAGGAGGCCAGGAGAACAGCGGCGTCCGGTGGGCAGTAAACGTCGTCGCTCAAGATGGAGTTCTTCACTTGCAGGTAAAACATTCGCTGTGGGGTGAGGATGGGTGATGAGAGAGAGAGAGACAAACGGAGACACACAGACAGATAGAGAGACAGACAGACTATCATATCATAAATAGGGCTTTCATATCAGGGTAATGACGGAGTTAATATTGATACCTTAGATGTTGAAGACAGGACAACAGCAAAAGATAGAATATAAAGTGTGCTCTT
>JACEEZ010005639.1:565000-580000 GCA_016584305.1 Chionoecetes opilio | reverse complement strand
ACTAGCACCATTAGAACAAGCACCTATTGTAGGCCAAGAAAAAGTAGTTGGTGTCTCTGAAAACGAACGTGAAACTCTCCTCCATATTAACCCAATGTATACCAATTCTTATCTTGGATAAAACGTATATATTGTCAAACAACTATTCACCCAGGGAGCAGTGTTTCAGTATAGGCTACGGGTAGGATAGTGTTCTAGGCAAAGGCACATTCGCTTGAAATGTTCTATGTTTTACTTTAATTACTATTCTACATTCAATGTTTCCACCACGTTTTACCCAGGATCAGAATTGGTATATATTGTCAAACAACTATTCACCCAGGGAACAGTGATTTCAGTGCGTATTTGTGCAGTGTAGCTACTTGGGCCAGGGTAGCTGGTGAGATCGCTACAACGGCACTCCTCCAATCACTATCACCACTCCTCCGCAGGCCAACTCTAGCTGACTTCCTGGGTGGCTCTCCAGACCCCGGCTTGGCCTTCAAAATCCTCAAGCACACCAGGACCTTCCTACACAAGTCGGGCCAACTGCACAGGATCTAACCTGCTGATTTATCTGCGTACTGCACCTTCGGGGCACTAGAGGCTGTGGCACCACACGGTGACCACAGCCTACACGGCCCCATCAAACTCCCAACAACAACAACTCACGTCTCTCCTGCCCCCCTGTCCTTAACTGATACTGCCCCTGGGTGTAGGAACGTCCCGGACACCCCTGAACACCCGGACACCCCTGAACACTTGCTGCTGCAGTGTCCACGCTTCCACTCTAGGGTTCCTCTACATACACAACGGTGTGTATTACTTTTATTGCTGTTTCTTTAGCTGGTCATTTTACCATACCCAGTAGATTGAATTTTAAGAATACACGACCTTTCGAGCGAATGACTTTCTCACCGAGGACCCCCAGTGTGTGTGTGTGTGTGACCTAAAGAGCGAACGCGCAGTTCTCGTCCATTATAACCGGCGTGAGCCCCGTATCGCCGCGACTGCAGGTACGGCGGGGGTATAAAGTGGTCCGTAACAAGCTACTCTCGGGCACGCGGGACTTGAACCTGGCATCGGCTCATCGATATTGACCCTGGGTACGTCTCTGTAGTATTCAGCGGGAGACACTTAGCAAAAACACGTCAAAATATACCATTTACCGGATCAAATTAAGGTCAGTCATTTATTTCAGGGAGAATATTACGCTGAAAGGCTAATATGGCGGCAATATATTATCGTCCACCCTATATTTATCAATAACAATACTTTAAGTATTACTAATATGCCATAAATAAGGTATTTACGGGTAAATCTCACCTTATTTCCCATTAAATAAGTATATATCTTGGGTAAACAACAAACATGGCGGCCCAGTTCCTGAACGCTGATTGGCTGTCAACGTAGCGAAGCCCCTGATTGGCCCTTGGCTCGCCGCAAAGTTACGAGTTGCCGATACGTATTTAAAACGAATAATAACTTATTCGTGCACTGATATAGGATTCCATAGCCTTGTTGAAAACCCCAGCTTTTTTTATGACTTCATTAAAAAGTCTTGAGTTTAAGGCCTACGTAAAAGAAATATGACTCAATCAGTTAGTAACACCGTAATTTTAGCGATATTTTGTTGATAATTCTTTTTTTACACTAAATATAGGGGATTTTTGTGTGTTAATATATTTCAATATTTCCGCATCGTTTTATGTAGTAATCGCGAGCTTGGTGATGTATTTTGTTTTTTTGTCTGAGGGGGTTTCTGTTTATAATATAACGTCAATCTTGTTCCTCCTTGTATTTGAGCTGTGAGGTTATTTGTGTGTGATTAGCTATGCCTACAGGCGCAGTGTGTTTGTGTGTGCCTATGTGACGTGTTTTTCGCGTTTTTAGTGAAGAAATACATCTGACTCAGTGGTCTAAAGGGTCAGATTATCGAAAAACAAAGATGTGTTAATTCTTGGTTTCGACACTGAACTAGGATTTGTTACTGTTTATAAGATACACACATCATATACTATTTGCCCATATTTTTTCACGAATTATAGAACCTTCGGTAAAAAGTCGATCTGTGTTGTGGTGAATTTGAGTTTTTTTTCGGGCATATTTTGAGGCTTCCCGTGCAATATTGAAGGCTATGTAAGGGATAAGAAAGGGTATGGGGCTGTATTGCATGATATTGCCCATTGACAAAGACAATATATGCACGATAAATAGGTAAAAACTGGGTATTTCTGGCTTCACTTATCTTATTTCTCTTATTTTCTTATGCTTTATACTTCAATTTACGGGTTCCCGTGCAATATTCAAGGCTATGTAAGGGGTAAGGAAGGGTGTGGGGCTGTATTGCATGATATAACACCCAAGCAAAGGCAATATATGCACGCTAAATGGGTAAAAATGGGGTATTTCTGGTTCAAACTCGCTATTATAAAAACTCATTTATTTGCAATATTAATAGATTTTGATGTGTGTTTTGTGTCCCACAAATACAGACCACTAAGGTATTTCTGCTCAAACTCCGCATTTGAAAAACAGTTTATTATAGTTTGATGTGTGTGAAACAGAATAAGCAACTTATAGTTCTCCAACATTGGAGAAACAGGTTGCCATGGAAACGTTGGAAACATTGTTTCCAAACAAAGTTTCCATCAATACTAGGGCAGTGAGAAGTGGGGCAAGGTTTGCGGGGCGGGGATCCCCACACATATGTCAACAAAAAATTATTTCTGACAAAAACGAGTGCCAGATTCATTCAATACACATCAAAACTATTCAGGAAAACTAAGTTCGAAATCGTTGAAAGCCCACTACCGAAATTTTACCGAAAATGTATTCGCTCGAATGGTCCTCCGCTCGAAAAAGTATTCGCTCAAATCGTCCAGACACCAGTAGATTTGTGGGATACATAGAACGGTAAAAATTTAGTTTATGACTTGCAAAATTTTCAGACAAATTTGATTTTCTTTTTGGTAAATAAGTGTTTCCCCCCTAATGGCGATCCCTTCCTCCTGTGCAAACCTTAAAAAAAGTTTTTTTTGCAATACAAAGAAGTGACGACAAGTTTCTAAAAGTACACTTTATTTTTTTTAACGGAAAAAAAGTCCATTTGTAAAAGCATCAAATAATAACCTAATCAAACCATTCAACTAACCTAACCAGCTAACCCTCTAGCTAACCTAACCTAACACTCTAACTAACCTAACCTAACCCCAAGCAAACCTACGGTAACCTAACCTAGCCTATGAATTTTTTTTGTTTGCACAACATTTCATTGTTACTTTCACGATCGTTCTGACCTGTATAAACAGTAGAGGGGTGAACAATACTTGAATCCAGACACAGTCATGTTCTAAATCTTAGCCCAGGGAACTGTCACCGATAGGAATTCTCACCGACGCCGGCGAGTGTTCCAATTGTTCACGTTGGCGAGTGTTCCTATTTTCGGCTATTGTTCCAGTTCCTGATCTTGATATTACAGTACCCAATATATACATTTAATCATCTTTTACCCGTGTTTCTGCATTCAGGGATTAGATACCAGCAATTGCCTGAACAGTTAGGTTAGGATATGTTGGTCTGTTAATCAATGTCCAGGTTACGTTAGTCAAGGAGCGGGGGACAATGCCTGTTTTGGGACAAGTGAAAAATGTGTCCAATAATGAATCGGCCTTTATTCTTCCTGGCATCAATTACAAGTGGAACTGTCGCCAAAAATTTCCACGTCGGCGAGAGTTCTCAGTTGGTGATCGGCGAGAATACCTATCAGCGACAGTTCCATACACCGATGTGTGGCATCCTATAGTGTATGCCTGTATGTGTGAGCTAGTTTAGGCTGGAGATGGCGTTTGCTTTAGTAACAGATGATATCAAGAAAAAAGAACTTTATCAATACTGTGCCAGTGGGAAACGGAGCAAGGTTTGCGGGGAGGGGGGGGGGAGGGGCATCTGTAAACTACATTGATTTCCTACAAAGGTGACTGCCAGAGTAATTCAAAATACTTAAAAACTATTTTACTCAGGAAAACTAAGTTTCGTCCTCGAAATCGCGGGATGACCTAAGCCGTAAATTTACTGAATGTTTTATTGTCTACATTGAATTGTTTAAATTCTGGTACGTAAGGTTAGGTTCTATTCACCTATTTTTCATTTATTCACTTCTAAGTTTGTTTTGCTATTTAGGTTAAAAAAACTAATTTGATGGTGCGCGATGGCCCGGGTGGCTGGCGCCGCCAACTCCCGCGGAATATTTACCACCTTAGGTTCTATTCACCTATTCTTCTTCATTTCTTCACTATTTTACCCACATTTTACCAGATCCTCACAGCCCTCCCTACAATCGGGGGTCAAGATTCTCATGGTCATATTAGGGTTATTATTCATTTGCACAACAAACGAGGCATCAAAACACTCAAAGGAACTAAAAAAAACTATCAATGGAAGAAAAAAGCGACTAAAAATAGGAAACGGCAATAAAAGAAATATTACCTGGCCAACTCCTGGCCTTTACCGTGTCAACCTTGGCCTGGCCACCCTGGTGGCTGCGGCGGCGGCGGCGGCGTTCCTCCACCACCAGGACCCGCGGCTGTGCTTCTCACTTGTGCCTTGCTGAGGAAGACCAGTCAGCTGTCATGCCTGTGATCTCTCCACAGGGCTACACCAGGGCAAAGAGGGTCAAATAGATCCACAGCTCTTTGAAACACAAGACATGGTATCGCTGCCCTCAAAACACACATGGCCCTGCCTCAACACAGAACATGGTTCGTCTGCCTAACACAAGACAGGTACTTGTCTGTCAGCGGACAAGACTATGGGACACGTGCCCAATCACACAAAATGGCTATTTCGCTGGCATCAACCCCAGAATGGTACTGTCGCCAACACAACAACCATGGCTATCTCGCTGCCTCACGCCAGAAAGCTACTCGCTGCCTCAACACAGAACTGGCTATCGGTATGCCTCAACACAGACATGGCTACTCGCTGTCCTCTAACACAGAATGGCTACTCGCTGCCTCAACCAACAATGGCTATCGCGCCTCAAACAAGAACATGGCTACTCGCTGCCCTCAACACAGCAAGTGGCTACTCGCTGCCCTAACACAGAACATGCTACTCGCTTGCCCTAAACAAAGAAAGTGCTACTCGCATGCCTCAATCCAAAAATGGCTACGTGCCTCAAAAACAAATGCTTACTCGGCCTCAACACCAGAACTGGTACTCGTGCCCTCACCGAAATCAGGGTATCGCTGCCCTCAACCAGAAATGTACTCGCTGCCCTCAACACATGAAATTGGCTATTCTGGCCTCAACACAAGAGCATGGTAGTTTCGCTGCACTCAACACATTCATGGCTACTTGCACCTTAACACAACACATGGCTACTCGCTGCCCTCAAACACAACAACGTCTTATCGCTGCCCTCACACCAGACGGTACTCGCTGTCCCTCCAAACACATGGCTACCGCTGCCACTCAACACAAAACAGGTACTCGCTGCCCCTCACCAGATCATGGCTACTCTGCTCCCTCAACACAAGAACATGTACTCGTGCCCTCAACACACACATGGCTACTCGTGCCCTCAAACAAATGGCTACTCACTGCCTCAACACAGAACTGGATATTCGTTTGCCTCAACAAAAACAGGCTACTCGCATGCACCTCAACACAGAAAATGGCTACTCGTGCCAACAAACAACATGGCTACTGCTAGCCTAAAACACAAGAACAGCTATCGCTGCCCTCACACAAGACATGGCTACTCGCTGCCTCAACACCAGAACATGGCTACTCGCTGCTCCGCGACACCAGAGCATGGCGTACTCGCTCCCTCAACACAAGAACATGGCTACTCGCTGCCTCACACAACATGGCTACTCGCTGCCTCAAACCACAACATGGCTACTCGTGCCTCCTCACACAACAACATGGCTATCACTGCCCCTCAAACCAGAACATGCTATTCGCTGCCCCAACACAAGAACATGGCTACTCGCTGCCCCTCAACACCAAGAACATGGCTACTGCTGCCCCTCAACACAACAACATGGCTACTCGCTGCCCCTCAACACAACAACATGGCTACTCGCTGCCCCTCAACACAAACATGGCTACTCGCTGCCCCTCAACACAACAACATGGCTACTTGCTGCCTCTCAACACAAACATGGCTACTCGCTGCCCCTCAACACAAGAACATGGCTATTCGCTGCCCCTCAACACAGACATGGCTACTCGCTGCCCCTCAACACAACAACATGGCTACTCGCTGCCCCTCAACACCAAACATGGCTACTCGCTGCCCCTCAACACAAAACATGGCTACTCGCTGCCCCTCAACACCAGAACATGGCTACTCGCTGCCCCTCAACACCAGAACATGGCTACTCGCTGCCCCTCAACACAAGAACATGGCTACTCGCTGCCCCTCAACACCAAACATGGCTACTCGCTGCCCCTCAACACCAGAACATGGCTACTCGCTGCCCCTCAACACCAGAACATGGCTACTCGCTGCCCCTCAACACAAAACATGGCTACTCGCTGCCCCTCAACACCAGAACATGGCTATCGCTGCCCCTCAACACCAGAACATGGCTACTCGCTGCCCCTCAACACCAGAACATGGCTACTCGCTGCCCCTCAACACAAACATGGCTACTCGCTGCCCCTCAACACAAAACATGGCTACTCGCTGCCCCTCAACACCAGAACATGGCTACTCGCTGCCCCTCAACACAAAACATGGCTACTCGCTGCCTCTCAACACCAAACATGGCTACTCGCTGCCCCTCAACACAAGCAACATGGCTACTCGCTGCCCCTCAACACAGAACATGGCTACTCGCTGCCCCTCAACACAAGAACATGGCTACTCGCTGCCCCTCAACACAACAACATGGCTACTCGCTGCCCCTCAACACAAGAACATGGCTACTCGCTGCCCCTCAACACCAGAACATGGCTACTCGCTGCCCCTCAACACAACAACATGGCTACTCGCTGCCCCTCAACACAAGAACATGGCTACTCGCTGCCCCTCAACACAAGAACATGGCTACTCGCTGCCCCTCAACACAGAACATGGCTACTCGCTGCCCCTCAACACACAACATGGCTACTCGCTGCCCCTCAACACCAGAACATGGCTACTCGCTGCCCCTCAACACAAGAACATGGCTACTCGCTGCCCCTCAACACCAGAACATGGCTACTCGCTGCCCCTCAACACCAGAACATGGCTACTCGCTGCCCCTCAACACCAGAACATGGCTACTCGCTGCCCCTCAACACAAGAACATGGCTACTCGCTGCCCCTCAACACCAGAACATGGCTACTCGCTGCCCCTCAACACAAGAACATGGCTACTCGCTGCCCCTCCACGCCAGGACCGCGTCGCCCCTGTGATTGCCTCCACGCCAGGCTGCCTGAAAGCCTCTAAACCGCAGGGCAGAAAGATTCACTTTATCAACCCTGACTGCCCTTTTCATATCCTAGAGTACTTTCCTGCGCTTGTTAGATGTTATTTATTAGGAAAACTTTTATGTAAAATATGCAGTTTCAACCAATACTCTTAGTTACTACAGTAGGTAACTGTGGTAACCCGGATGTCACACTAGCCCTGTGTCCCGGGGTACCGGGTTGTCACCCACCACAGGCTCGAGGGCTAATGCCACGGAGATGAGCACCGAGGCCACGCACAGCTTAGCGTATGCTCGTATCTTTACCTTAGTGTAGTTGTATGAGGATAGAATTGATGTTGTAGTTAAGAATGATGAGGGAGCCATGGAGGAGAAGGGAGTGGAAGCCTAGCCAAGAGTGGTGTGAGAGGCAGGAAGGGTGTGAGCCTTGAGGCCCCACAGGCAGGAGCACAGTGTGAAGGCAGCATGGGGCTTTGTTGTGTTAACTGTGACCACTATTGCAGGTGCTGAGGACAGCATCCTAGCTGGGTGTCCTGCTCAGCACTAACACAGCTGACTGGTGCTGCCACGGTGCCATGGAGGGCGTGGGGGAGGCCAGCAGGGAGAGTGGTCTGGAGCAGCAGCATCAGTCTGCTTCAGGCATGAGTAGCCACAGAGGTGAGGACAAGAATCACCTTGGGCCAGTGAGCTCCATCAACAAGGGAAAGAAGAAGCTCGAGTGCCGGCAAGATGCTAAACATTCTGAAGACAAGATGCAGCGTATGAAGCACGCCAAGGATTGCAGCACTATTAAATATTTGAAATATCTAAAGATTGGGGAAAAATTAATTCCTCTAAAGATTGGGGAAAAAATAACTCACAAGTCTGCGAGCGGCCCTAAAAAACATGAATGTCCAGAATGTGGAAAAGTATGTTCACAGAAGAGTGACCTCGCTAGTCATATTGCACACAAACACAGCATTAAAAGTCATGAATGTTTAGAGTGTGGGAAAAGATACAGAGAGGAGAGTAGCCTCGCCACACACACCAAAACACACAGTGGTATTAAAGACTATGAATGTTCAGTGTGTGGAGAAAGATTCATGCGCCAGTGTAACTTATCCAGACATGTCATGATGCACACAGATGGTCAAAGTTATAAGTGTCTTGGCTGTGGGGAAAAAGTTAAAGCTGGGGATGAAAACCATGAATGTAGTGAGTGTGAGAAAAGACTGGAACCCCCCACGCACACCCCAACCCCGCACACCCCAACCCCACACACCCTGGTCATCGATGGTGTTACATTTCACGTATGCCAAGAGTGTGGGAGAAGATTCATCCGCAAGGCAGACCTCACCAGACACACCCTGACACACACTGGTGTTAGAGATTATGAATGTCTAGAGTGTGGAAAAAGATTTGCTACAAAGTATGGCCTCAGTAAACACGCCCTGATACACAGTGGTGTTAAAAATCATGAATGCCTAGAATGTGGGATGAAATTTCTCCGCAAGTCTTGCCTCAACAAACACATCACGACACACAGTGATGTCAAAAATCATGAATGTAAAGATTGTGGTAGAAAGTTTGCTCGAAAGGCTTTCCTCACTACACACTCCCGCATACATAGTGACGTTAAAAGGTATGAATGTCTAGAGTGTGGCAAAAAATTTAACTTCATTAATAACCTCAAAAAGCACACTGCAGTACACGAGAGAGCTAAAAATATTGACACCCAAGCGCTCAATGCTGCTAAAAAATTTGAATGTTTAGAATGTGGGAAAAAATTTACTACGAAGGATCATCTAAAGACACACACTGCAATACACAGCGATGTAAAAAATTATGAATGTCTAGAATGTGGGAAAAAATTTACGTTCCGTTCTGCTCTCTACACGCATACCTTGAGACACACTGAGCGGAGGGACTTCCCCTGTGACATTTGTGGCAAGGCTTTCAAAATAAGGGGTGATATTACCCAAGCACATGAAGACTCACTCATGAGGTGGTGTTTTGTGGAAAAGTGCTGTTGTATGCGGGAGTGTGAGGATGTGTTGTGTGTGTGGCAGTGGTGGTGGTAGTTGTGGGCAGTGTGGTGTGTGGCAGTGGTGGTGGTAGTTGTGTGGCAGTGGTGGTGGTAGTTGTGTGGCAGTGGTGGTGGTAGTTGTGGGCAGTGTGGTGTGTGTGTGGCAGTGGTGGTGGTAGTTGTGTGTGGCAGTGGTGGTGGTAGTTGTGTGGCAGTGGTGGTTATAGTTGTGTGTGTGGCAGTGGTGGTGGTAGTTGTGTGTGGCAGTGTGGTGGTAGTTTGTGGCAGTGGTGGTGGTAGTTGTGTGTGGCAGTGGTGGTGGTGTTGTGGCAGTGTGTTGTGTGGTGGCAGTGGTGGTAGTGTTGTGTGTGTGGCAGTGGTGGTGTTGTGGCAGTTGTTGGTGGTGGCATGGTGGTGTGTTTTGTGTGGGTGGTGTGTAGTGTGTGCATGGGTATAGTGTGGTGTGGCAGTGGTGGTAGTCATTGATATTGCCACCGGGATGATACACAGAAATGATAAATGAGCAGGATGCATCAAGGTAAGGTGTGCAAACCTGTGTGAGGGAGGGCAGCTGGCATGGGGTTGTGGTGGGGTGGCGAGGGAGGGGCTATAGTGCGTGTGGGTGATGGTGTGGGGCCCCTGACATCACAGCCCATGGTGGCACGCCGTGGGTTGTGGTTTACCTTTAGTTTGGAGTTTTCGCTAGAGTGCTTCGTGTTGATAGGGATTCATTTTGATTGTATTATAAATGCTATTGCAGATGTGATATGAACATCCATGTGTTTACTATCTGACAATGGCCTGATACCAGTGCACGGTGGGTGTGTAGGCCCGTGGTGGTGCAGCAAAGCTATGTCTTGTCCAGGCCCACTCAAACCCCTCAAACACCACTTATTAATTTGTACCTATAGGCATGTATGTTCTATAGGCATGTATGTAACTATAGGCATGTATGTATCTTTGTACCTATAGGCTGTATGTACATCCAAGCCTGGGATATAGTATAGGCCTACTGTATGTACATCCAAGCCTGGGATATAGTATAGGCCAACTGTATGTACATCCAAGCCTGGGATATAGTATAGGCCAACTGTATGTACATCCAAGCCTGGGATATAGTATAGGCAACTGTATGTACATCCAAGCCTGGGATATAGTAACCAATAATCATATAGAGAGTCATGTGTCTCTTTATTTTCCTCCCCCTCAGCCTCCCAGTGTGTGTGTTTACAGTGACTGACTAATACCAACTGGTCATGTACTATTGGTCATTAGTCAGTACCTATGAATGTTTGATTGAAAGCTTTTATTAAATGCCACATAATGAACAAAGCTGTGCCATCTGGAGATCATTGAGTCAGTGATCACTGCATACAAGGAGACATAGGAAGACAGACACTAAGGAAGCATACAGACTTGTATGTGCCACTGAAGAGACATGCACAGTAGTTTATATTATGTACATCACACTACATGTCTTCAGTGGCACATACAAATCTGTAGTGATGCTAAAAATCGTAATATATTGTGCCTGGCGACATTAGTGCAGTGGCGAGTGACTGGCGACTATAGTGTTATCTACGGAAGGTGCAGTTCAATACAAAACAAGGCAGGTAGTTATAACCATCCTTAACATGTAGATCAGACAATTGGCAGTATTTATAACCCCTACATCAGCCACAGCCTACAGAAAATTAAAAATAACATATAAGGGGGTCTGGGGGCTGTAAAAATAACAAGGGTCTGGGGGCTGTAAAAATAACAAGGGTCTGGGGGCTGTAAAAATAACAAGGGTCTGGGGGGCTGTCAAAATAACATGGGTCTGGGAGGCTGTCAAAATAACAAAAGGGTCTGGGGGCTGTAAAAATAACATAAGGGTCTGGGGGCTGTAAAAATAACACATGGGTCTGGGGGCTGTAAAAATAACGGGTCTGGGGGCTGTAAAAATAACAAAAGGGTCTGGGGGCTGTACAAATAACTGGTTGGGGGCTGTACAAATAACAAGGGTCTGGGGGCTGTAAAAATAACATAAGGGTCTGGGGGGTTGTAAAAATAACAAGGGTCTGGGGGCTGTAAAAATAACAAGGGTCTGGGGGCTGTAAAAATAACGGGTCTGGGGGCTGTAAAAATAAGAAAAGGGTCTGGGGGCTGTAAAAATAACGGGTCTGGGGGCTGTAAAAATAATAAGGGTCTGGGGGCTGTAAAAATAACAAAGGTTCTGGGGGGCTGTAAAAATAACAAGGGTCTGGGGGGCTGTAAAAATAACAAGGGTCTGGGGGTCTGTAAAAATAACGGGTCTGGGGGGCTGTAAAAATAACGGGTCTGGGGGCTGTAAAAATAACATAAGGGTCTGGGGGCTGTAAAATTAACATAAGGGTCTGGGGGGCTGTAAAAATAACATAAGGGTCTGGGGGCTGTAAAAATAACGGTAATAATGGAGGAGAGTTTCACGTTCGTTTTCAGAGACACCAACTACTTTTTCTTGGCCTACAATAGGTGCTTGTTCTAATGGTGCTAGTTTTATTTTGTGCAAACCAAAAAAAAAAAAAAATGAAAAAAAAATGAAAAAAAAAAAAATGAAACCTAACCTAACCTTATGTTTTAATGAAACCTAACCTAACCTAACCTAACCTTACAGGTTTTAAAGAAACCTAACCTAACCTTACAGGTTTTAAAGAAACCTAACCTAACCTTAACCACAAAATATACTTTTTTTTTTTTTTTTTTTTTGTGGTTTGCGCAAAATAAAATTAGCACCATTAGAACAAGCACCTATTGTAGGCCAAGAAAAAGTAGTTGGTGTCTCTGAAAACGAACGTGAAACTCTCCTCCATTATAACCAAAATAACATAAGGGTCTGGGGGGCTGTAAAAATAACAAGGGTCTGGAGGTGCTGTAAAAATAACAAGGGTCTGGGGGGCTGTAAAAATAGCATAAGGGTCTGGGGGGCTGTAAAAATAACAGGGTCTGGGGGGCTGTAAAAATAACAAGGGTCTGGGGGACTGTACAAATAACAAGGGTCTGGGGTCTGTAAAAATAACAAGGGTCTGGGGGGCTGTAAAATAACAAGGGTCTGGGGGGGCTGTAAAAATAACAAGGGTCTGGGGGGCTGTAAAAGTAACGGGTCTGGGGGGCTGTAAAAATAACGGGTCTGGGGGGCTGTAAAAATAACTTAAGGGTCTGGGGGGCTATACAAATAACATAAGGGTCTGGGGTCTGTAAAAATAACGGGTCTGGGGTCTGTAAAAATAACATAAGGGTCTGGGGGGCTGTAAAAATAACATAAGGGTCTGGGGGGCTGTAAAAATAACGGGTCTGGGAGGCTGTAAAAATAACATAAGGGTCTGGGGGCTGTAAAAATAACATAAGGGTCTGGGGGGCTGTAAAAATAACGGGTCTGGGGGCTGTAAAAATAACAAGGGTCTGGGGGCTGTAAAAATAAAATAAAGGTCTGGGGGCTGTAAAAATAACAAGGGTCTGGGGGCTGTAAAAATAACAAGGGTCTGGGGGCTGTAAAAATAACATAAGGGTCTGGGGGCTGTAAACAAAACAAGGGTCTGGGGGGCTGTAAAAATAACATAAGGGTCTGGGGGGCTGTAAAAATAACAAGGATCTGGGGGGGCTGTAAAAATAACAAGGGTCTGGGGGCTGTAAAAATAACAAGGGTCTGGGGGCTGTAAACAAAACAAGGGTCTGGGGGCTGTAAAAAATAACATAAGGGTCTGGGGGGCTGTAAACAAAACATAAGGGTCTGGGGGGCTGTAAAAAAACATAAGGGTCTGGGGGGCTGTAAAAATAACATAAGGATCTGGGGGCTGTAAAAATAACGAGTAGGGGCTGTAAAAATAACGGGTCTGGGGGCTGTAAAAACAACATAAGGGTCTGGGGGGCTGTAAAAATAACATAAGGGTCTGGGGGGGCTGTAAAAATAACATAAGGGTCTGGGGGCTGTAAAAATAACATAAGGGTCTGGGGGGCTGTAAAAATAACAAGGGTCTGGGGGGCTGTAAAAATAGCATAAATCGAGGTGTTAGGGGTAAAAAAGTGACGTTTTCTGTGGTTGTGCTGGCCGGGCAGCAGCCATCTTGGACCAGCTGAGCGGCCCACCACAGCCTTCTCTGCCTTCACACACACCCCAACACCTCCCACCACACCATGGCGCCCCCACACAGCACCCCCAACCCATGATACACCCCCGCGCCAACCCCCAGTGCCCCTAACCCCACAGTGACAAGACACAAAGCAAGATAAAACCAAAGTGATGCGCCTCTCAGAAATGGGTCCTGTCAATTTATAAAACCCAATTCCCTTATTTACTTTTTTTTCCGTGGGTGTGTGTGTGTTTGTGTGGGTCTCTTTGCCTTCCTGTTGGCCTGTTGGCGTTGTCGTGTAGTGCGTGTAGTGTTCCGGGTGGCCAGACAAGATGAAGAAGCTGTTTCGGTCCAAGCAAGACCAGCCCCTGAAAGACCAGAGTCACGGCAACTTTATCGGCAAGGCGTTCGTGGTGGGGCGACACACGGTCACGGTGGAGGAGGTCATCGCAGAGGGTAAGTGCTGACCTGACCTGACCTGACCTAAGACTAATATAACCTTAACTAAACCTTAACTTCTTCTTCTTCTTCTTGTGACCTTAGTCGCTTAGTATCGCTTCATAGGTCCTCTTCCACTTCGTCTCCTTCGTTAACAAAACTTGTTAACTCTTCCCCTGTTTCTAGCTAACCCTTCCTTACTGGTCCGAACTAAAGTTCCCCTTCCTAACTAACCTAACCTAACCTTAACTAACCTAACATAACCTTAACATAACCTTAACTGACCTAACCCTAACTAAACCTTAGCTAACCTAAATCTAACCTAACCTAACCTTAACTAAACCTAAATCTAACCTAACCTAACCTAACCTTAACTAAACCTAAATCTAACCTAACCTAACCTAACCTTAACTAAACCTAAATCTAACCTAACATAACCTTAACTAACTAAATCTAACCTAACGTAACCTAACCTTAACATAACCTTAACTAACCTAAATCTAACTTAACATAACCTTAACTAACCTAAATCTAACCTAACCTGCCCTGCCCTAAACCTAACAGAACATAACCTTAACCTTAAATCTAACCCTATATACCGTAGATAACACTATAGTCGCCAGTCACTCGCCACTGCACTAATTTCGCAAGGCACAATATATTACGAATTTTAGCATCACTACAGACTTGTATGTGCCACTGAAGACATGTAGTGTGATGTACATAATATAAACTACTGTGCATGCCTCTTCAGTGGCACATACAAGTCTGTAGTGATGCTAAAATTCGTAATATATTGTGCCTGGCGACATTAGTGCAGTGGCGAGTGACTGGCGATTATAGTGTTATCTACGGTAGCTAAAACTGCAGTCTTAACACAATACGGTACATTTTTACGATGGCACCAAACTTCCCTACACAATTGGGAGCATGGTTTTTATTTACCTTATTGTATTCTAAGAGACATTTTCTCTTTGAGCTTTCCGTCGCAAATCAATAGTTTCGGAGATCTAGAACATTTTAGGTGGGGGAGGAATGTCTCCTTGTTTACAAAATGCCTCC
>JACEEZ010005639.1:535000-560000 GCA_016584305.1 Chionoecetes opilio | reverse complement strand
TGTATACAGTAACCCTGATTCTGGTAATGGGAGAGGAGGGAATGGAGGGTCTGACTAAATGAATGTATGTTGTAATGTTGTAATGTTGTATGTTGAATGTTGTAATGACCTAGGAGTATATAATGCCATAGGAGTACAGTGTCGTGTATACAGTAACCCTGACTCTGGTGATGGGAGAGCAGGGAATGAATGGTCTTACTAAATGAATGTTGTATGTTGAATGTTGTAATGACAGGAGTATTATATAATGCCATAGGAGTACAGAGCGTCGTGTATACAGTACCTGATGGTAATGGAGAGAGGGTATGAAGTCATTACTATAGGAGTTATGTGAGGAATGACAGGAGTATTAAATGCCATAAGAGTACAGTGTCGTGTATACAGTAACCCTGATTCTGGTAATGGGAGAGGAGGGAATGGATGGTCTTGACTAAATGAATGTTGTATGTTGAATGTTGTAATGAATAGGAGTAATAATGCCATAGGAGTACAGTTGTCGTATACAGTAACCTGCGACTCTGGTAATGGGAGAGCAGGGAATGAGGTCTACTAAATGAATGTTGTATTGAATGTTGTAATGACTAGGAAGTATTAATGCCATAGGAGTACAGAGTGTCGTGTATACAGTAACCCTGACTCTGGTAATGGGAGAGGCAGGGAATGAATGGTCTTACTAAATGAATGTTGTATGTTGAATGTTGTAATGACCTAGGAGTATATAATGCCATAGGAGTACAGGGTGTCGTGTATACAGTAACCCTGACTCTGGTAATGGGAGAGCAGGGAATGAATGGTCTTACTAAATGAATGTTGAATGTTGAATGTTGAATGTTGTAATGACTTAGGAGTATATAATGCCATAGCAGTACAGAGCGTCGTGTATACAGTAACCCTGACTCTGGTAATGGGAGAGTAGGGAATGAATGGTCTTACTAAATGAATGTTGTAATGTTGAATGTTGTAATGACTTAGGAGTATATATAATGCCATAGCAGTACAGAGCGTCGTGTATACAGTAACCTTGACTCTGGTAATGGGAGA
This sequence comes from Chionoecetes opilio, assembly GCA_016584305.1. Lineage (NCBI taxonomy): Eukaryota > Metazoa > Arthropoda > Malacostraca > Decapoda > Majidae > Chionoecetes > Chionoecetes opilio. Next base: position 558,959 of record JACEEZ010005639.1, on the reverse strand, counting down.
GCAGGGAATGAATGGTCTTACTAAATGAATGTTTTTGAAAGGCTTGTTTTTAGGTTTCCCCTCATATCTCTCATTCTTCTCATTTCCCCTCACATCCCTCAAACCTCCATGTCCCTTCACAACTCCCCTATACAGCCTCTCCCCTCACTACCCTCCTCATCTCCCCTCACAAACCTGCTTCTCCTTCCCTCATACATCCAAACCTCATAGGCCAGACTAGATCGAGGAAAAAAAAGTATTCAGGCTGGTGCTGGTGTGTGTGTGTGTGTGTGATAGGAAACTGAGCCTGTATTACACCCCTTCACACACACACACAACACACACACACACACACACACACACACACACACTGATACATACACCCCTTAACCCCCCCCCCCCCCCCCCCAGTCTCAGACACACCCCTGTTAAGTCTGATAGTAAAGTGCACTGTTCTGTGTGTGTGTACGTGTGTGTGTGTGTACGTGTGTGTGTGTACGTGTGTGTCGTGTGTGTGTGTGTACTGGCTGGTCTCATTCGTCGCTTCATCATTTCATCTGTCGGTCATTCTTCTTCGCTGGTGTTTTACAAGAAATAAGTTTGTTGATGTGTTTAAATGTTAGATCAAACTGTTGCACTTAGTTAACCCCTTGAGACCCGTAATTTCCATTGTAATTTGGGTGCCATTAGACGATTTTTAGTGACTATAAGCAATATTTTATAGCTATGACCTGTTTAGTATCCTTGTCTACTAACTAATTTGTATATTCAGCTACTTTCGTATTTTTTTGCTACCAACAGACACTTTTTTATAGCCAAGGAAAGATCTGGGCGTGAAGGGGTTGAGGAATGCGTTGGTGGAGATATTTATTATTTATTTAGATAGAGGTACATTCTTTTTTTTATTTGGATATTTAGGTTTATTTAGATATTATACTTATATACTTCACACATTATTAGATATCATACTTCTATTTAGACATACGTGCTACATAAAAATACAATATTCTTTGTATTTACAGTAAACACTCTCTAATTCGAACTAATTGGGGGAGACCTGGGTCGAATTAGCCGAAAGTCCGAATTATCCGATGGTTACTCTCCCTCACACAATACAGGCGATCACATTAGCATTCGGGATTGCCGAAGCAAGTTGTATTATTGACTCCAACCATCATTTGTAGTCCTGATTATTCTATAACATTTATGAGTGTTGCGACTTATCCATAGTTTGTAGGGTCATGAGCAAAACGTGTCTGAACAAAAAAAATCAGGGCCCGCAAAACATTTTTTACAAAATTTTGACTTGAAAATTATGTTCATACAGGTGCATATCGCGCTAATATGATAACGAATCTGCGTCAGTATTCAAGTTACAATGATTAGAGTTCCGTATTTCAGCCAATTTCCAATGAAAACCAGATATATTTATTATCCACAAATTAAAATTCTATACATACAATTTAAGTTGCATGAATATACCAATAAATATATTATATTTATATTATAATATATTATATATATTACACTATATATATATATAATACAAATTGTGGACACACAAACAGACAAAATGAGACCAAAAATTATTATAGATAAACCAAGGACCTCTCAGAAGCTCTCTCAGAGCATGAAATTTACACCGAACCCCCAGCTGGGAGGTTCACTCGCTACGCTCGGCCAGCCTCGCTGCGCTCGGATGAGTTGGTCGCCCTATTATTTTATTTCAGAGGTTTTTTTCTTTTCTTGTTGACATCCCTGCAATAAGAATTCACTCAAACATGCCAAAACAGCACAGATTGTATTACTTGTACTCACCAAAACCATCGTTTGATAGCCCTAGATCTACTTCATATTTACTTCTCTATACATGTTGCACTTATCTGCCATAGTTTTTTAGTTATTGAAAAAAACGTGATTTAAAAAAAAAAATCAAGGCATACCCCTTGTAAAATTTGCAATATTTTTTGAAAAATAGATTTGCTTGAAAATTAGTTCCTAGCAGTTATCGGGCATGCTGAACACGAATCTGGAATCAGTTTTCAGGTACAATGATTAGAAGTCCCTATTTCAGCCAATTCACAATGACATGATACTTCCAGATATTCTTAAAAACCACAAATTAGACAAAACTTACTACAAGACATAACAATATGATAGGCATTGCTAGATTAATCACTACTTCAATACAACGATCAGTATTAGTATTTTCAGTATTAGTATTAGTATTATTCATCCCTATTTGAGCCACCCATGCGATTGTCACAGTACTTAGAGAGAGAGAGAGAGAAAAAAAAAGAAGAAAAACAGACAGAAAAAACCCGGACAAATAGAAGAGAGAGAGAGAGAGAGAGAGAGAGAGAGAGAGAGAGAGAAAGAAAAAAAAACAGACAGAAAAAACCCGGACAAATAGAAGAGAGAGAGAGAGAGAGAGAGAGTGAGTTACACATACAAATATTAATAGTGAGAAAGTTAGTTTTGTTCGTTTGTTGGTTAGTGTTCTTTGTATTCTTTAATAGTTCAAGGGAGTGCAGGAAATGAGTCACACACACACACACACACACCCACACACACACACACACACACCCACACACACACCCACACACACACACACACAGTATATCATGTAGCTGTGTGTGTGTTTCTTTCTCATGACAAGCTCTCTTTATTATTTCCTATCTCTCTCTCTCTCTCTCTCTCTCTCTCTCTCTCTCTCTCTCTCTCTCTCTCTCTCTCTCTCTCTCTCTCTCTCTCTCTCTCTCTCTCTCTCTCTCTCTCTCTCTTTCACATGTTCTTCAGTATTTGATTAATTTCTTTCAGTATTTTATTTCTTTATTATTTATTTGATATCATTTATTCATCACTTTATAGAGAGGCTGGTCTAGAATCTATTTTTTGTATTAAGGTCAAAATGCAGTCAGGAAGCCACGCCCCCTGCCTGCCCTTCTATGCTACGGGGCAGCTGATTGGTGCACTCCTCGTATCATCACTACCAATCACAATATCTTCTTACAATCTAATCACAATATCACTTAACCCCTTCACGCCCAGATCTTTCCTTTGCTATATAAAATCGTCTGTTAGCCATAAAATAACGAAAAGTAACTAAATAAACCAAATTAGTTAGTGGACAAGGATACTAAACAGGTCATAGCTATAAAATATTGCTTATAGTCACTAAAAAGCGTCTAATGGTACCCAAATTACAATGGAAATTACGTTCTGGGTCTCAAGGGGTTAAGAGCGGCGTGACCACTGGACAGCAATCTTCACTACAGAGGGTGACAAAATAAAATATCCCTTTGTAGTGAAGATTGCTGTCCAGTGGTCACGCCGCTGTTAAGTAGTGAAGATATTGTGATGGGTAGTGATGATACCAGGAATGCACCAATCAGCTGCCCCGTAGCATAGAAGGGCAGGCAGGGGGCGTGGCTTCCTGACTGCATTTTGACCATAATAAACAAAATAGACTATAGTGTATGCAAATAAGGGGGGAAAGGAAGAAAAATATTGAGGAAAATTAAAAAAAAAAGTTCAATATGTACTCTAGACATAATCTATTTTGAAGTTGTGATCAGGAAGTAGGGATTTTTTTTTTTTTTTTTTTTATTATTATTTTTTTATTATTTTTTTATATATAATAATAAATTTTGTAGCCCATTATTTAAACCCCCTTAAATAGAAAAAAATCTCAAAATACAATGTTTTTTTTTTGGGGGGGGGTTCTTTCCTTTCTTTGCATCAACTTTTCTTCTTCAAATTCTTCTGTAAGCTACCTAGTACCTATTAGCCTTCAAAAATCTGTCGGCCCCTTATTTTAATTTCATACCCCCCTAATTAAAAAGAAAAAAAAATCTATTGCTTTTTTTTCGGGTGCCATACCTAATTTATTTATTTTTATTTTTAGCCTCTTATTTTAATCTACCTTTGAAAAAAAATTGACGAAAATACAAGACAATTTTTTGTGAGGCATTATTCCTTCATCTTCATCTTTGCTTCTTCTAATTCTTCTTCTTCTTCTTTGCTTCTTCTAATTCTTCTTTTCTTCTTTGCTTCTTCTAATTCTTCTTCTTCTTCTTTGCTTCTTCTAATTCTTCTTCTTCTTCTTCTTTTCTTCTTCTAGTTCTTCTTCTTCTTTGCTTCTTCTAATTCCAGGGATGTCAATTTTCCGTGGATTCGGGGATTTCGGAGTATTTTATTGGCAGCAGCTGGGTCATTTCTGTGAATCGTGTAGATTCGGGTTAAACATTTAGGGTGGGGAAGGGTGTCCATAGTTGGCTGGCCCACAGCCGAACCTGTCCCTGGCCACTGATATTGGATTGTTCAATAATTCGAAGTTGGTCATCAAATCATATTTGAGCTGTATTGGATGAGGTTTCTTCTGTTACAAAACATGTTAACATTTTGTTGTGATTACTTTTCCAACGAAAACAGTGTTAATATTTCATTTATCATGTCAAAATGGTTAATAATTCATATACATTTCACAATTTAAGTTGCATGATATACCATATATATATACATATACACAAATTGTGGACACAAAAACAGACAAAATTGAGACCAGAAATTATTATATATAGGACCAAGGACCTCTCAGAAGCTCTCTCAGAGCATGAAATTTACAAAAAATCACCAAACCCCAGCTGGGAGGCTCCCTGGCAGCGCTCGGATCAGTTGGTCGCCCTATTATTTTATTTCAGTTTTTTTTCTTTTCTTGTTGACATCCCTGTAATTCTTCTTCTTTTCTTCTTCTAATTCTTCTTCTTCTTCTTCTTTGCTTCTTCTTCTTCTTTGCTTCTTCTAATTCTTCTTCTTCTTTGCTTCTTCTAATTCTTCTTCTTCTTTCCTTCTTCTAATTCTTCTTCTTTGCTTCTTCTTCATCTTTTCTTCTAATTTTCTTCTTCTTCCACTTCTTTTAATTTTTTTTTCTTCTGTTTGGCTACAGTAGATAACACTATAGTCGCCAGTCACTCACCACTGCACTAATGTCGCCAGGCACAATATATTACGAATTTTAGCATCACTACAGACTTGTATGTGCCACTGAAGACGCATACACAGTAGTTTATATTATGTACATCACACTACATGTCTTCAGTGGCACATAAAAGTCTGTAGTGATGCTAAAATTCGTAATATATTGTGCCTGGCGACATTAGTGCAGTGGCGAGTGACTGGCGACTAGAGTGTTATCTACGGTAGATTTTTTCTTCACTTCTTCTACATCTTCGTGAGTTCCCAACCTTAGGTCAGCATCTTCCTTCTCCTTATTCAACCATCTCTTCATCCCCTTATTAAAACTCCTTAACCCGTAAACTGCGGATACCTGTGTGACAATTGGCCGATTTTCTAAACATGGACGAGCTAACCTAAGACTAACCATGGCTTTAGACCAGACATTTAAGCTTTGTAACCTTTTTTCCAGGGGGTTTAGTCTCAGATTGGATTTGCTTGACACTCGCTAACCTCTCCAACATCCAAGGCTAATGATATTATACCCCGGACAAATGTTTAAAGCACTGAAATGTCTGTCTAAAGCCATGGTTAGTCTTAGGTTAACCCATGTCCAGGTTTAAAAAATTGGCCAAATATCTCTGTGTACGCAGGACTTTTGCCAGAATTCTTATAGTCGCTAAACAAACTTGAATGTGCATCAATGTATTTGCCATATATTTGTGCAACTGCTAAAAAATAAATTTATGCTCAAATCTTGTGGTTATTCTATGATTGTACTTGCAAGATGTAGAGCGTTGAGGTTTATCCATGGTACAGCTCGTTCACAGAAAACAGGCCGCAAGGGTAGGCAATTTGAGGGAAGGCTAAACAAAACATACAGTAAAAGCCTTATAACTCGGCACGATAGGAGCTCTGGCCCTTGCCGAGTTATGCAATGTCCTCCTCTGATATGGGTAAAAAAAAAATAAAAAAAAAAAAAAAAAAAAAAAAAAAAAAAAAACAGTTCAGTAAAAGCATAAAAAACCTACTGTATACTACTTACTTACGTGGATGGTGTAAAAAAGAAAAAAAAAAAAAAAAAAAAAAAAAAAAAAAAAAAAAAAACCAAAATTGCCATGCCGAGTTATATCAAATTCTGAGTTATACAGTGCCGAGTTATAAGGCTTTTACTGTACAAGCCAAAACCTCTGTAAAGTGATGCCCTCTGGCGGTGGTCCAAAGGAAGATATGTATGGTCCAATAGGTAAGTAGAGTGCCAGATTTCACGGCCGAAAATTAGCCCACCTTTTGAATTTGGGGTCGCCAATGGGCATACTCGCGTTTTCTTAGTGAGTGACCAAATGGGCATACTCGCGTTTTCTTAGTGAGTGACCAAATGGGCATACTCCGTTTTCTTAGTGAGTGACCAAATGGGCATACTCCGTTTTCTTAGTGAGTGACCAAATGGGCATACTCCCGTTTTCTTAGTGAGTGACCAAATGGGCATACTCCCGTTTTTCTTAGTGAGTGACCAAATGGGCATACTCCGTTTTTCTTAGTGAGTGACCAAATGGGCATACTCCCGTTTTCTTAGTGAGTGACCAAATGGGCATACTCCCGTTTTCTTAGTGAGTGACCAAATGGGCATACTCCCGTTTTCTTAGTGAGTGACCAAATGGGCATACTCCCGTTTTCTTAGTGAGTGACCAAATGGGCATACTCCCGTTTTCTTAGTGAGTGACCAAATGGGCATACTCCCGTTTTCTTAGTGAGTGACCAAATGGGCATACTCCCGTTTTCTTAGTGAGTGACCAAATGGGCATACTCCGTTTTCTTAGTGAGTGACCAAATGGGCATACTCCCGTTTTCTTAGTGAGTGACCAAATGGGCATACTCCCGTTTTCTTAGTGAGTGACCAAATGGGCATACTCGCGTTTTCTTAGTGAGTGACCAATTGGGCATACTCCCGTTTTCTTAGTGAGTGACCAAATGGGCATACTCCCGTTTTCTTAGTGAGTGACCAAATGGGCATACTCCCGTTTTCTTAGTGAGTGACCAAATGGGCATACTCGCGTTTTCTTAGTGAGTGACCAAATGGGCATACTCGCGTTTTCTTAGTGAGTGACCAAATGGGCATACTCCCGTTTTCTTTAGTGAGTGACCAAATGGGCATACTCCCGTTTCTTAGTGAGTGACCAAATGGGCATACTCCCGTTTTCTTAGTGAGTGACCAAATGGGCATACTCCCGTTTTCTTAGTGAGTGACCAAATGGGCATACTCCCGTTTTCTTAGTGAGTGACCAAATGGGCATACTCCCGTTTTCTTAGTGAGTGACCAAATGGGCATACTCCCGTTTTCTTAGTGAGTGACCAAATGGGCATACTCCCGTTTTCTTAGTGAGTGACCAAATGGGCATACTCCCGTTTTCTTAGTGAGTGACCAAATGGGCATACTCCCGTTTTCTTAGTGAGTGACCAAATGGGCATACTCCCGTTTTCTTAGTGAGTGACCAAATGGGCATACTCCCGTTTTCTTAGTGAGTGACCAAATGGGCATACTCCCGTTTTCTTAGTGAGTGACCAAATGGGCATACTCCCGTTTTCTTAGTGAGTGACCAAATGGGCATACTCCCGTTTTCTTAGTGAGTGACCAAATGGGCATACTCCCGTTTTCTTAGTGAGTGACCAAATGGGCATACTCCGTTTTCTTAGTGAGTGACCAAATGGGCATACTCCCGTTTTCTTAGTGAGTGACCAAATGGGCATACTCGCGTTTTCTTAGTGAGTGACCAAATGGGCATACTCGCGTTTTCTTAGTGAGTGACCAAATGGGCATACTCGCGTTTTCTTAGTGAGTGACCAAATGGGCATACTCCCGTTTTCTTAGTGAGTGACCAAATGGGCATACTCCCGTTTTCTTAGTGAGTGACCAAATGGGCATACTCCCGTTTTCTTAGTGAGTGACCAAATGGGCATACTCCCGTTTTCTTAGTGAGTGACCAAATGGGCATACTCCCGTTTTCTTAGTGAGTGACCAAATGGGCATACTCCCGTTTTCTTAGTGAGTGGACCAAATGGGCATACTCCCGTTTTCTAGTGAGTGACCAAATGGGCATACTCCCGTTTTCTTAGTGAGTGACCAAATGGGCATACTCCCGTTTTCTTAGTGAGTGACCAAATGGGCATACTCCCGTTTTCTTAGTGAGTGACCAAATGGGCATACTCCCGTTTTCTTAGTGAGTGACCAAATGGGCATACTCCGTTTTCTTAGTGAGTGACCAAATGGGCATACTCCCGTTTTCTTAGTGAGTGACCAAATGGGCATACTCCCGTTTTCTTAGTGAGTGACCAAATGGGCATACTCCCGTTTTTCTTAGTGAGTGACCAAATGGGCATACTCCCGTTTTCTTAGTGAGTGACCAATGGGCATACTCCCGTTTTCTTAGTGAGTGACCAAATGGGCATACTCCCGTTTTCTTAGTGAGTGACCAAATGGGCATACTCCCGTTTTCTTAGTGAGTGACCAAATGGGCATACTCCCGTTTTCTTAGTGAGTGACCAAATGGGCATACTCCCGTTTTCTTAGTGAGTGACCAAATGGGCATACTCCCGTTTTCTTAGTGAGTGACCAAATGGGCATACTCCCGTTTTCTTAGTGAGTGACCAAATGGGCATACTCCCGTTTTCTTAGTGAGTGACCAAATGGGCATACTCCCGTTTTCTTAGTGAGTGACCAAATGGGCATACTCCCGTTTTCTTAGTGAGTGACCAAATGGGCATACTCCCGTTTTCTTAGTGAGTGACCAAATGGGCATACTCCCGTTTTCTTAGTGAGTGACCAAATGGGCATACTCCCGTTTTCTTAGTGAGTGACCAAATGGGCATACTCCCGTTTTCTTAGTGAGTGACCAAATGGGCATACTCGCGCCTTATGGGTTAAGAAGAAAAATAGATGTAAATATAAAATAATGTTTTCTGATACATTGGGTACCTGGAACTGTCGCCGATCGGAACTCTCGCCGCCGCCGTCGTCGAGTGTTCAATTCTTGCTATTACAGGAGCCAATATATACATTTAATCAAGTGTTACCCGTGTTTCTGCATTCAGGGATATAATACTATCGTTAGCTTGATCAGTTAGGTTAAGTTAGGTGCCATTGTCCAGGTTAGGTTAACATTTCCACGTCGACGAGAGTTCTAGTTGTTGTTTCGGAGAGAATTCCCATCGGCGACAGTTCCATAAACCGTACATTGTTTCTTCATCATTGCCTACTCCTCTGATTTCTCCGAGTCTCCCAACCTGACGTCAACATGGTCTCCCTTCTTCATCCTTCCTCCCTTTAAAGAAGAAAATAGCACGATAGAATATATTATTATTTTTTTTTTACTGGTATATTTTTTCTTTGATTTTTTTGTCTTGGTATATAAAAATACAACACAGTAAAACCTCTCGTATTCGGACACTCGTTATTCGGACTTTGACATTATTCGGACCTCCTCGTTGTTTTTTTTTTTTTTTTTTTTTTTTTTTTTTTTTTTTTAGGGGTTGAAATTTCCTAGCTATATAATATATACACCTAGATATATATCTTTTTTTTTCTTTTTTTTTTTCTTTTAGGGGTCGAAATTTCCTAGCTATATTAATACACCTAGAATTTTTTTTTTTTTTTCTATTTAGGGGTTGAAATTTCTAGTATATAATATCACTTTAGATATATATATATATATATATATATATTAATTTTTTTTTTTTTTTTTTTTTTAGGGGTCGAAATTTCCTAGCCTATATTAATCCACCTAGAATTATTTTTTTTTTTTTTTTTTTTTTTTTTTATTTTTTTTTACATCCCCATTATTCGGATCCTTGCATTACTCGGACCACTCCTTGGCCTAATTAGTCCGAATATGAGAGGTTTTACTGTATTTTTTTCTGGTATCATAATTTTCGTTGCTTCTGATCGTCTTTTCTTCTTCTAATTCATCGATAAGTTACCTATTGTCCTTGTAAACCCTCTATTTTAATCCACCTCAAAGAAAAAAAAAAAAAATACAATGGGGATTTTTCTGGTACCTACATTATTTCTTCATCGTCTACTTCTACTTCTTCGTGAGTCCAAAATGAATAAAAATACAATGTTATTTTAATATTTTTACGGGTACTAAGTTTTTTTCTTCATATAGTACAACCTCTCGTATCCGGACCCTCATTATTCGGACTTTGACATTGTTCGGACCTCCTCCTTTTTTTTTTATTTATTTTTATTTTTTTTATTTTTTATAAATAGGGGTTGAAATTTCCTAGCTATATAATTATACACCTAGAATTTTTTTTATTTTTTTTAGGGGTCGAAATTTCCTAGCTATATATACACCTAGAATATATTTTTTTTTTTTTTTTTTTTTTTTTAGGGGTCGAAATTTCCTAGCTATATATACCCAGAATTTTTTTTTTTTTTTTTTTTTTTACATATCCCCCCATATATAATCCTTGCATTACTCGGACCACTCCTTGGCCCAATTAGTCCGAATATGAGAGGTTTTACTGTATTTCTATCTATATTTTCTATCTATATATGCATCTATCCATCTATTCTACTTTTCTATGCTTCTATTCTACTTTTTTCTTCACTTCTTCAAAAAATTCTTCTACATCTACGAGAGTCCCCAACCTGACATCAACATGTCCTCTCCCTTCTTCCACCCTTCAGGAGGTTTTGCCTTAGTGTTCCTTGTGAAGGGCAGCGGGGGGGTGCGCTACGCCCTCAAGCGCCTCTACGTCAACAATGAACACGACCTGGAGGTGGCGCGCAACGAAATCAACATTGCCGTGAGTACTGCTTCTCGTGTGCCTCATGCCCGTATTCGTAGTCACATACCATCATTGTACTGCTTCTCGTGTGTCTCATGCCCGTATTCGTAGTCACATACCATCATTGTACTGCTTCTCGTGTGCCTCATGCCCGTATTTGTAGTCACATACCATCATTGTACTGCTTCTCGTGTGCCTCATGCCCGTATTCGTAGTCACATACCATCATTGTACTGCTTCTCGTGTGCCTCATGCCCGTATTTGTAGTCACATACCATCATTGTACTGCTTCTCGTGTGCCTCATGCCCGTATTCGTAGTCACATAACATCATTGTACTGCTTCTCGTGTGTCTCATGCCCGTATTCGTAGTCACATAACATCATTGTACTGCTTCTCGTGTGCCTCATGCCCGTATTCGTAGTCACATACCATCATTGTACTGCTTCTCGTGTGCTCATGCCGTATTCGTAGTCACATAACATCATTGTACTGCTTCTCGTGTGACTCATGCCCGTATTCGTAGTCACATAACATCATTGTACTGCTTCTCGTGTGCCTCATGCCCGTATTCGTAGTCAATGCCCAGTCGCAATGATGGTATGTGATATGTAATATGGAGACCTTTATTGTTATGGTAAATCTGGTAAATGAATTCTTAGGAGGAAACAACAGCATAAATTAGACTACAATATCTTAAGTTACGAGAAAAGAGGCATTTACGACATCTTAACCCTTACACGTCACCATTGTCATTCACTTTTTGTTGTCCCGAGTAAACCCGTTGTCACCCAAAATGTCACGCGCGGGAAAAAGTTGTACTTCCACCGCGTCTAGAAACTAAACTATCAAAGGTATCGAGTTCAATTATGTTTCGTTTTTAAGCTAAGATCATTTCCTATATCATACAATGTTCAAAAAATACGCTAGCGTGAAAATAACTTACAAAACCTTGAGTTAGAAGTGAAAAAATATAAATAAATAACACCTTGCGGCAAAAAATAATATGCCAAAAATCAACTTATCATCATAGAAGATTTTTCTACATTCCATGACATAGCTGAATAAATTTCCTTTCCAATGAAGTATAATATATTGTAATTCGCTCAAAAATAAAGCCATACAACGAAGTGAAAGATAGCGTAAAGTTTTTTTTTTTAATAAATATATTGTATAATATAATATTATGCAATATTATATTATACAAAATATATTTTAATATAATATATTGTAATTCCCTCCAACGGTCAAGTGAAGCTCACGTCAACTGCGTGCTTTTTAAGATTTTTAATAAATATTTTAAAATATTATTTTTGGATGACTCTCAAATACGTCATTTGTACGTATGGCCTACATGTACCGGATGACCCTCAAAGACGTCATTTGTACGTATGGCCTACATGTACCGGATGACCCTCAAAGACGTCATTTGTACGTATGGCCTACATGTACCGGATGACCCTCAAAGACGTCATTTGTACGTATGGCCTACACGTACCGGATGACCCTCAAAGACGTCATTTGTACCTATGGCCTACATGTACCGGATGACCCTCAAAGACGTCATTTGTACCTATGGCCTACACGTACCGGATGACCCTCAAAGACGTCATTTGTACGTATGGCCTACATGTACCGGATGACCCTCAAAGACGTCATTTGTACCTATGGCCTACATGTACCGGATGACCCTCAAAGACGTCATTTGTACCTATGGCCTACATGTACCGGATGACCCTCAAAGACGTCATTTGTACGTATGGCCTACATGTACCGGATGACCCTCAAAGACGTCATTTGTACCTATGGCCTACATGTACCGGAGGACCCTCAAAGACGTCATTTGTACCTATGGCCTACATGTACCGGATGACCCTCAAAGACGTCATTTGTACCTATGGCCTACATGTACCGGATGACCCTCAAAGACGTCATTTGTACCTATGGCCTACATGTACCGGATGACCCTCAAAGACGTCATTTGTACGTATGGCCTACATGTACCGGATGACCCTCAAAGACGTCATTTGTACCTATGGCCTACATGTACCGGATGACCCTCAAAGACGTCATTTGTACCTATGGCCTACATGTACCGGATGACCCTCAAAGACGTCATTTGTACCTATGGCCTACATGTACCGGATGACCCTCAAAGACGTCATTTGTACGTATGGCCTACATGTACCGGATGACCCTCAAAGACGTCATTTGTACCTATGGCCTACATGTACCGGATGACCCTCAAAGACGTCATTTGTACCTATGGCCTACATGTACCGGATGACCCTCAAAGACGTCATTTGTACGTATGGCCTACATGTACCGGATGACCCTCAAAGACGTCATTTGTACGTATGGCCTACATGTACCGGAGGACCCTCAAAGACGTCATTTGTACCTATGGCCTACATGTACCGGAGGACCCTCAAAGACGTCATTTGTACCTATGGCCTACACGTACCGGATGACCCTCAAAGACGTCATTTGTACGTGAAAGGGTTAACTTCCTTCAGGTGTAAATATCAAGTTCTTTTACACTTCTCTAGTTTAAGGTAACGTGGGGATGTGATGAAGTCTGTCTCTCTCTTTGGTTTTCTAACATAGGTTAAGGTAATGTGGGTTTGTGATCAATGCCCGTATTCGTAGTCACATACCATCATGGTACGTGGTCATTGTTCACTTTTTGTCTTGTCCTAATTAAATCAATATGTCATGCCAGCTCTGTTGTGATTGCAATAGGAGTACTGTATGATTGCTCTAGTACTTTCCATGGCAGCTACAAGATCTCTGTTGTGATTGCAATAGGAGTACTGTATGATTGCTCTAGTACTTTCCATGGCAGCTACAAGATCTCTGTTGTGATTGCAATAGGAGTACTGTATGATTGCTCTAGTACTTTCCATGGCAGCTACAAGATCTCTGTTGTGATTGCAATAGGAGTACTGTATGATTGCTCTAGTACTTTCCATGGCAGCTACAAGATCTCTGTTGTGATTGCAATAGGAGTACTGTAGGATTGCTCTAGTACTTTCCATGGCAGCTACAAGATCTCTGTTGTGATTGCAATAGGAGTACTGTAGGATTGCTCTAGTACTTTCCATGGCAGCTACAAGATCTCTGTTGTGATTGCAATAGGAGTACTGTAGGATTGCTCTAGTACTTTCCATGGCAGCTACAAGATCTCTGTTGTGATTGCAATAGGAGTACTGTAGGATTGCTCTAGTACTTTCCATGGCAGCTACAAGATCAAGGGAATAATTTTGACTTGAGTAGAAATGGAACAAAATCATAGCAATTACCACGAGCAATCATGGTAGGTGACTACGAATACGAGCATCAGACTCCTCCGGCGCCTCATTTTCTTGGCTTGTGTTGCCTCTCACTTACTCGCTCACTCATTTTGGATTTGTTTTGTTGCTAGTAATGTAGAAATATAACTACGTCGTTACTCTATGACTATTTTTCTAATTGTCATATCTCATTAAGTATGGTAGAACTATGTGCTCCTTTTACTACTACAGTCAAACCTCGATATAACGGACTAAAGGGGGGGGTAGGAGTGGTCCGTTAAAGCCGATTGTCCGTTATAGCGAGGGTATTTTCCTAAGGGTGGAAAAATATATGAAAAACACGGAAAAATTGTGAAATAAATGAGATCTAATCACAAACACAACCAGACTGTGTAGCTATGTTGGGAGGTAAACAGTGACTGGCACTACATGCTGAATTTGGTCCGCTCCTACACGTGAAATAAATGAGAAATAATCACACACACAACCAGACCGTGTAGCTAGTCAAGCTCAAGCTCTAGTGAAAGGTAAACAAATTACTACGAGCCAGATTCAGCCGTGGCTTCCAAAGGTATTGCTTATTATCATGACTAATGCTCATTATTATATATATTATATGGTTGTGAAGTGCAGTTCTATACACGTGTCACTATTTAGGTCAGTGTAGCACTGCGTGTCACCTTAGATAAGGGTGATTTAGGGTGTTGAGGTGACAGGGAGACGTAGCAGCGGCCACGCCATAACACTAATAGTCACTATTTTAAACAATACACCTACCACTAATCACTAGCAACACAGGCTCCTTCCTTATAATATTATATCTTAATATGTGATACATCAAAACTCCTTAAAACCCAAGCATTCCAAAGTAAAATGAGAAAATAATACAATTATGTTGAGTTGACAATTCGAGCGGCAAATAAGCGGTTCTAATATGCAAAAAAAAAAAAAAAAAAAAGTCACGCAAAGGGAGTCTGTTATATCCGAAGTCCGTTATATCGAGGTTTGACTGTACTACTAATTCTACTACTAGATTTGCTTCTTCTAGACCTACAACTACTACTAAATACTACTACTACTGCTACTACTACTAATTCTACTACTAGTTTTGCTTCTTCTAGATCTACAACTACTACTAAATACTACTACTACTGCTACTACTACTAATTCTACTACTAGATTTGCTTCTTCTAGACCTACAACTACTACTAAATACTACTACTACTGCTACTACTACTGCTACTACTACTAATTCTACTACTAGTTTTGCTTCTTCTAGATCTACAACTACTACTAAATACTACTACTACTGCTACTACTACTAATTCTACTACTAGTTTGCTTCTTCTAGATCTACAACACTACTAAAATACTATACACTGCTACTACTACTAATTCTACTACTAGTTTTGCTTCTTTCAGATCTAAAAACCTACTACTAAATACTACTACTACTGCTACTACTAGTTTTGCTTCTTCTAGACCTACAACTACTACTAAATACTACTACTACTGCTACTACTACTAATTCTACTACTAGTTTTGCTTCTTCTAGATCTACAACTACTACTAAATACTACTACTACTGCTACTACTACTAATTCTACTACTAGTTTTGCTTCTTCTAGATCTACAACTACTACTAAATACTAATACTACTGCTACTACTACTAATTCTACTACTAGTTTTGCTTCTTCTAGACCTACAACTACTACTAAATACTACTACTACTGCTACTACTACTAATTCTACTACTAGTTTTGCTTCTGCTAGATCTACAACTACTACTAAATACTACTACTACTGCTACTACTACTAATTTTACTACTAGTTTTGCTTCTTCTAGATCTACAACTACTACTACTTCTGCTACTACTACTAATTCTACTACTAGTTTTGCTTCTTCTAGATCTACAACTACTACTAAATACTACTACTACTGCTACTACTACTAATTCTACTACTAGTTTTGCTTCTTCTAGATCTACAACTACTACTAAATACTACTACTACTGCTACTACTACTAATTCTACTACTAGTTTTGCTTCTTCTAGACCTACAACTACTACTAAATACTACTACTACTGCTACTACTACTAATTCTACTACTAGTTTTGCTTCTTCTAGATCTACAACTACTACTAAATACTACTACTACTGCTACTACTACTAATTCTACTACTAGTTTTGCTTCTTCTAGATCTACAACTACTACTAAATACTACTACTACTAATTCTACTACTAGTTTTGCTTCTTCTAGACCTACAACTACTACTAAATACTACTACTACTAATTCTACTACTAGTTTTGCTTCTTCTAGATCTACAACTACTACTAAATACTACTACTACTAATTCTACTACTAGTTTTGCTTCTTCTAGATCTACAACTACTACTAAATACTACTACTACTAATTCTACTACTAGTTTTGCTTCTTCTAGATCTAAAAACTACTACTAAATACTACTACTACTGCTACTACTACTAATTCTACTACTAGTTTTGCTTCTTCTAGATCTACAACTACTACTAAACACTACTACTTCTGCTACTACTACTAATTCTACTACTAGTTTTGCTTCTTCTAGATCTACAACTACTACTACTACTGCTACTACTACTAATTCTACTACTAGTTTTGCTTCTTCTAGATCTACAACTACTACTAAATACTACTACTACTAATTCTACTACTAGTTTTGCTTCTTCTAGACCTACAACTACTACTAAATACTACTACTACTGCTACTACTACTAATTCTACTACTAGTTTTGCTCCTTCTAGACCTAAAAACTACTACTAAATACTACTACTACTGCTACTACTACTAATTCTACTACTAGTTTTGCTTCTTCTAGATCTACAAACTACTACTAAATACTACTACTACTGCTCTACTACTAATTCTACTACTAGTTTTGCTTCTTCTAGACCTACAACTACTACTAATACTACTACTACTGCTACTACTACTAATTCTACTACTAGTTTTTGCTTCTTCTAGATCTACAAACTACTACTAAATACTACTACTATGCTACTACTACTAATTCTACTACTAGTTTTGCTTCTTCTAGATCTACAACTACTACTAAATACTACTACTACTAATTCTACTACTAGTTTTGCTTCTTCTAGATCTACAACTACTACTCAAATACTACTACTACTAATTCTACTACTAGTTTTGCTTCTTCTAGATCTACAACTACTACTAAATACTACTACTACTAATTCTACTACTAGTTTTGCTTCTTCTAGATCTACAACTACTACTAAATACTACTACTACTAATTCTACTACTAGTTTTGCTTCTTCTAGATCTACAACTACTACTAAATACTACTACTACTGCTACTACTACTAATTCTACTACTAGTTTGCTTCTTCTAGATCTACAAACTATACTAAATACTACTACTACTGCTACTACTACTAATTCTACTACTAGTTTTGCTTCTTCTAGATCTACAACTACTACTAAATACTACTACTACTAATTCTACTACTAGTTTTGCTTCTTCTAGATCTACAACTACTACTAAATACTACTACTACTAATTCTACTACTAGTTTTGCTTCTTCTAGACCTACAACTACTACTAAATACTACTGCTACTACTACTAATTCTACTACTAGTTTTGCTTCTTCTAGATCTACAACTACTACTAAATACTACTACTACTGCTACTACTACTAATTCTACTACTAGTTTTGCTTCTTCTAGATCTACAACTACTACTAAATACTACTACTACTAATTCTACTACTAGTTTTGCTTCTTCTAGATCTACAACTACTACTAAATACTACTACTACTAATTCTACTACTAGTTTTGCTTCTTCTAGATCTACAACTACTACTAACTACTACTACTAATTCTACTACTAGTTTTGCTTCTTCTAGACCTACAACTACTACTAAATACTACTACTACTGCTACTACTACTAATTCTACTACTAGTTTTGCTTCTTCTAGACCTACAACTACTACTAAATACTACTACTACTAATTCTACTACTAGTTTTGCTTCTTCTAGATCTACAACTACTACTACTACTGCTACTACTACTGCTACTACTACTAATTCTACTACTAGTTTTGCTTCTTCTAGATCTACAACTACTACTACTACTTGCTACTACTACTGCTACTACTACTAATTCTACTACTAGTTTTGCTTCTTCTAGACCTACAACTACTACTAAATACTACTACTACTAATTCTACTACTAGTTTGCTCTTCTAGACCTACAACTACTACTAAATACTACTACTACTGCTACTACTACTAATTCTACTACTAGTTTTGCTTCTTCTAGACCTACAACTACTACTAAATACTACTACTACTGCTACTACTACTAATTCTACTACTAGTTTTGCTTCTTCTAGATCTACAACTACTACTAAATACTACTACTACTGCTACAAACTACTAATTCTACTACTAGTTTTGCTTCTTCTAGATCTACAACTACTACTAAACACTACTACTTCTGCTACTACTACTAATTCTACTACTAGTTTTGCTTCTTCTAGATCTACAACTACTACTAAATACTACTACTACTGCTACTACTACTAATTCTACTACTAGTTTTGCTTCTTCTAGATCTACAACTACTACTAAATATACTACTACTAATTCTACTACTAGTTTTGCTTCTTCTAGATCTACAACTACTACTAAAATACTATACTACTAATTCTACTACTAGTTTTGCTTCTTCTAGACCTACAACAACTACTAAATACTACTACTACTAATTCTACTACTAGTTTTGCTTCTTCTAGACCTACAACTACTACTAAATACTACTACTACTAATTCTACTACTAGTTTTGCTTCTTCTAGACCTACAACTACTACTAAATACTACTACTACTGCTACTACTACTAATTCTACTACTAGTTTTGCTTCTTCTAGATCTACAACTACTACTAAATACTACTACTACTGCTACTACTACTAATTCTACTACTAGTTTTGCTTCTTCTAGATCTACAACTACTACTAAATACTACTACTACTGCTACTACTACTAATTCTACTACTAGTTTTGCTTCTTCTAGATCTACAACTACTACTAAATACTACTACTACTAATTCTACTACTAGTTTTGCTTCTTCTAGATCTACAACTACTACTAAATACTACTACTACTAATTCTACTACTAGTTTTGCTTCTTCTAGATCTACAACTACTACTAAATACTACTACTACTAATTCTACTACTAGTTTTGCTTCTTCTAGATCTACAACTACTACTAAATACTACTACTACTAATTCTACTACTAGTTTTGCTTCTTCTAGATCTACAACTACTACTAAATACTACTACTACTAATTTCTACTACTAGTTTTGCTTCTGCTAGATCTACAAATACTACTAAATACTACTACTACTAATTCTACTACTAGTTTGCTTCTTCTAGATCTACAACTACTACTAAATACTACTACTACTAATTCTACTACTAGTTTTGCTTCTTCTAGACCTACAACTACTACTAAATACTACTACTACAAATTCTACTACTAGTTTTGCTTCTTCTAGATCTACAACTACTACTAAATACTACTAATACAAATTCTACTACTAGTTTTGCTTCTTCTAGATCTACAACTACTACTAAATACTACTACTACTGCTACTACTACTAATTCTACTACTAGTTTTGCTTCTTCTAGATCTACAACTACTACTAAATACTACTACTACTGCTACTACTACTAATTCTACTACTAGTTTTGCTTCTTCTAGATCTACAACTACTACTAAATACTACTACTACTAATTCTACTACTAGTTTTGCTTCTTCTAGATCTACAACTACTACTAAATATATTTACTACTAATTCTACTACTAGTTTTGCTTCTTCTAGATCTACAACTACTACTAAATACTACTAATACAAATTCTACTACTAGTTTGCTTCTTCTAGATCTACAACTACTACTAAATACTACTACTACTGCTACTACTACTAATTCTACTACTAGTTTTGCTTCTTCTAGATCTACAACTACTACTAAATACTACTACTACTAATTCTACTACTAGTTTTGCTTCTGCTAGATCTACAACTACTACTAAATACTACTACTACTAATTCTACTACTAGTTTTGCTTCTTCTAGATCTACAACTACTACTAAATACTACTACTACTAATTCTACTACTAGTTTTGCTTCTTCTAGACCTACAACTACTACTAAATACTACTACTACTGCCACTACTACTAATTCTACTACTAGTTTTGCTTCTGCTAGATCTACAACTACTACTAAATACTACTACTACTAATTCTACTACTAGTTTTGCTTCTTCTAGATCTACAACTCTACTAAAATATACTACTACTAATTCTACTACTAGTTTTGTTTCTTCTAGATCTACAACTACTACTAACTACTACTACTAATTCTACTACTAGTTTTGCTTCTTCTAGATCTACAACTACTACTAACTACTACTACTAATTCTACTACTAGTTTTGCTTCTTCTAGACCTACAACTACTACTAAATACTACTACTACTGCTACTACTACTAATTCTACTACTAGTTTTGCTTCTTCTAGACCTACAACTACTACTAAATACTACTACTACTAATTCTACTACTAGTTTTGCTTCTTCTAGATCTACAACTACTACTAAATACTACTACTACAAATTCTACTACTAGTTTTGCTTCTTCTAGATCTACAACTACTACTAAATACTACTACTACTAATTCTACTACTAGTTTTGCTTCTTCTAGATCTACAACTACTACTAAATACTACTACTACTGCTACTACTACTAATTCTACTACTAGTTTTGCTTCTTCTAGACCTACAACTACTACTAAATACTACTACTACTGCTACTACTACTAATTCTACTACTAGTTTTGCTTCTTCTAGACCTACAACTACTACTAAATACTACTACTACTGCTACTACTACTAATTCTACTACTAGTTTTGCTTCTTCTAGACCTACAACTACTACTAAATACTACTACTACTGCTACTACTACTAATTCTACTACTAGTTTTGCTTCTTCTAGACCTACAACTACTACTAAATACTACTACTACTGCCACTACTACTAATTCTACTACTAGTTTTGCTTCTTCTAGATCTACAACTACTACTAAATACTACTACTTCTGCTACTACTACTAATTCTACTACTAGTTTTGCTTCTTCTAGATCTACAACTACTACTAAATACTACTACTACTGCTACTACTACTAATTCTACTACTAGTTTTGCTTCTTCTAGACCTACAACTACTACTAAATACTACTACTACTGCTACTACTACTAATTCATATACTAGTTTTGCTTCTTCTAGACCTACAACTACTACTAAATACTACTACTACTGCTACTACTACTAATTCTACTACTAGTTTTGCTTCTTCTAGATCTACAACTACTACTAAATACTACTACTACTGCTACTACTACTAATTCTACTACTAGTTTTGCTTCTTCTAGACCTACAACTACTACTAAATACTACTACTATGCTACTACTATAATTCTACTACTAGTTTTGCTTCTTCTAGACCTACAACTACTACTAAATACTACTACTACTGCTACTACTACTAATTCTACTACTAGTTTTGCTTCTTCTAGACCTACAACTACTACTAAATACTACTACTACTGCTACTACTACTAATTCTACTACTAGTTTTGCTTCTTCTAGACCTACAACTACTACTAAATACTACTACTACTGCCACTACTACTAATTCTACTACTAGTTTTGCTTCTTCTAGACCTACAACTACTACTAAATACTACTACTACTGCTACTACTACTAATTCTACTACTAGTTTTGCTCCTTCTAGACCTACAACTACTACTAAATACTACTGCTACTGCTACTACTACTAATTCAAACTACTAGTTTTGCTTCTTCTAGACCTACAACTACTACTAAATACTACTACTACTGCTACTACTACTAATTCTACTACTAGTTTTGCTTCTTCTAGACCTACAACTACTACTAAATACTACTACTACTGCTACTACTACTAATTCTACTACTAGTTTTGCTTCTTCTAGACCTACAACTACTACTAAATACTACTGCTACTGCTACTACTACTAATTCTACTACTAGTTTTGCTTCTTCTAGACCTACAACTACTACTAAATACTATTTACTACTGCTACTACTACTAATTCTACTACTAGTTTTGCTTCTTCTAGATCTACAACTACTACTAAATACTACTACTACTGCTACTACTACTAATTCTACTACTAGTTTTGCTTCTTCTAGACCTACAACTACTACTAAATACTACTACTACTGCTACTACTACTAATTCTACTACTAGTTTTGCTTCTTCTAGACCTACAACTACTACTAAATACTACTGCTACTGCTACTGCTACAACTACTACTAAATACTACTACTACTACCACCACTACTACTAATAATTACAATCAAACATTAATTTCTACTGTCAGTCAATTATCACTCCTGACATATATAATAACTGGCATAACTATTACCAGTCAATTACAACTATTATCGTCTCTTATTATTGAACCACTAAACCTATTACGTATCTTCAAGTCTTTTCGAACATTTTTAACACTCCGTCAAAACGTCATCATTATTTTCACTACCCTTATTATGATCATGTATTTCAATCATTTCAGTATCATTTTTTTTTCTCTCTCTCTCTCTCTCTCTCTCTCTCTTCTCTCTCTCCTCTCTCTCCTCTCTCTCTCTCTCTCTCAGGGTCCTCTTTCCATACCTTCTACCGTCGGCGCCATTATCTCTCTCTCTCTCTCTCTCTCTCTCTCTTCTCTCTCTCTCTCTCTCTCTCTCTCTCTCTCTCTCTCTCTCTCTCTCTCTCTCTCCCCTCTCTCTCTCTCTCTCTCTCTCTCTCTCTCTCTCTCTCTCTCTCTCTCTCTCTCCCAATCATTTCATATTTTTATTTATTTTAGCCTCCTATCGAAACATCAATCATCATCATCACTATTACCATCCCAATTTTTTCCGTGTCGCCGCAGAAAATGTTGCATGGGCCGAGGACGGTGGTTGGCTACGTTGACTCCGGGGTGACTCACGCTGGAGGCGGCGTGTACGAGGTGCTGCTACTCATGGCTCACTGCAAGAAACACCTCCTCCACCTCATGAACGACAGGTGAGAACACATCCCCCTCACCTCACACACACACACAACCTCATTTATTACTCTTAACCCCTTGAGACCCAGAACGTAATTTCCATTGTAATTTAGGTACCATTAGACGATTTTTAGTGACTATAAGCAATATTTTATAGACATGACCTGTTTAGTATCCTTTTTTCATTGTAATTTGGGTACCATTAGACGATTTTTAGTGACTATAAGCAATATTTTATAGACATGACCTGTTTAGTATCCTTTTTTCATTGTAATTTGGGTACCATAAGACGATTTTTAGTGACTATAAGCAATATTTTATAGACATGACCTGTTTAGTATCCTTTTTTCATTGTAATTTGGGTACCATAAGACGATTTTTAGTGACTATAAGCAATATTTTATAGACATGACCTGTTTAGTATCCTTTCTCCACTAACTAATTTGGTATATTAAGTTACTTTTTCGTAATTTTATGGCTAACAACAGACCATTTCATATAGCAAAGGAAAGATCTGGGCGTGAAAGGACAATTTTTTTTTTTTTTTTTTTTTTTTTTTTTTTTTTTTTTTTTTTTTTTCCCTCCCCAATTTGTCTTCATCCATGTCTTTATCCTTCCCTCACCCCCTATCACACACACACCTTTATTGACTTAACTCTCTATTCTATTTTAACATCACACCCTTAATTTTGACTATTTAAAACCTATTCGTAAATTTTGTTGACTTACGGTAATTTTTTTTTTTTTTTTTTTGTCGTCACT